>JAMKCH010034948.1:0-151265 GCA_023653785.1 Ophioderma brevispina
GCTGGTTACGCCACTGCATACATGCCATACAATACATGTTTCGAATGTTTGACCACAGGTTACTGGTCAACATAAAAAAAAAACGATTACATGTTATGATTGACAGTCGATCTTTAGTGAGGACATGCATAAATGTTGGCCTCAATCCACGCAACGTAAAGGTGGTATTAATTTTCCTGGCGTGCAACCTCTTCAGCAGAGAATCGCCGAAAACTTTATTGAAGTGACACCTATAAACACACGAACATCATTTCCCTTCAACGTGTCAATCATCAAAAATTACATCATAACTTTGCTCGTTCATGTTTTGAAAATCATTTTATCTGTAAAGCTGTTTGCACGGTGCTAACAGGGTGGGCTGATTGTGGGAAAGTGTTTGGGTTCTGCAGACGTATTACATTAAAAGCAGCTCCTGTACGCGTTACCTCCCATACCTAATGCTGTGACATCGTAAAATCCAACAGCTAGCGATAATTGGAATAAGTTGGGCACATGTGCCTTCCTATTTGATTGTGTCCGAAGTAGGAATATTTTAAAGCGATTTCACACATTCAAGTCTTTCCTCAACATTAAAACACGTGTCAAGAATTAAATGCATTTAAAGGCTCTATTAGAAGAAAATGGGAAGCTCTTTCAAAGTGATTTTCAAGGAACTATGAGACAACAGAACAAAATTGGATTAAAATAGAGATTCTCTTCACCTTCATTGAAAAAGCATTGTCATTAAAAATTAGCGATGAATGTTTGCACTCGATGCAAGCAGCGAAAGACCGTTTTTTTTATTTAATAATTCAAATGGATATAATTTAGTTTACATTTTAGGTATTGTGAAACAAAAGCTAAATATGTACGACAATACCATGACTCGCAATGGATCATACATAATCTAACGATAAAATTGAATTCCAACCACTGTTAATAGTCTTGCAGGTTCCATTGGTTCACATGCACCCACCTAACATGATTTTTACAATTTGTACGATATCTCCTACTGATATCAAATATTGTCACAAGGGGTCTGTTTGGCGGCCATCTTGGATCTAAAGAGATTAGTCGTATAAAGTGGTTCAATTTAGTTGAAAAGTATCTCCAATGCGTAGTCTCATCATATGTACTTTGGCACATTTGTGATGTTTATAGTTACAGAGTTGCGAGTAAAAATGTGATATAGATCACTGGACTTTGGCCAACTCTATAATGACTAATCCAAAAATCCAAACTTTCTAAATCCATGTGTCTTGATAAAAACCGGTGTTGTTTGTTTGTAGTCCAGAAAAGTATAGTTTGCAATATCTAAGATGTTTCATTAGGTGATAAAATTTGGTGCAAAGTTACCTCTTGTCAAATTTTGCATTGTTTTGTATTGGAATTGTAGACTACTCGTATCTGTCCTAACTACTAAACCAAAACGAAAGATCCTAAATCACGGAAATTGTACATTTCCAGATTGCTCATGCACATAACCATAATTTAGTCAAAGTTGAAGCGTTTTCAAAATTTGACCCACTGTACATGACCAGTCAAAGTCCAATGACATTTATCACATTTTCCTTTATCTTTATGATGAGACGACTTATTCGAGACACCCTTCAACTAAATTGAACCGCTTTGTACGAGTGATCCCTTTTATTCCAAGATGGCCGCCAAACGGACCCTTGGGACAATATTTGATTTTGGTAACAAAAGAAATTCTTGAAGAAGATGGCATAGTTTTGCTAAAAATAATGTTGGAATTTAGTTCACGGGGAAATAGTTCATTTTTATGGGAACTTTTTTCCCTGCATTGGTATCTTGACTAGGCTTGAGTTGCGGTGGCAGCTGATCTCGACGAGACTTGGCAAGTTTTTCAAATAACAGAAATATTTTTAAATGTTATATAAAACAAATATTGACTGCTCTATATTTGTGAAATGGTACAAAATACCTCCCCTCGGTGACTGGAGACCATGGGCCTACTATTTTCCCTAGACTAACTACAAATAAAAGTGAGTTAATATTCCCTTTAAAATGTGGGGATTGGTGCATCCTCGCTGGTAATGATACCATACCTATGTTTATCATTAATGTGATGACGTGCATAATCGGAGAAAATCATTGATGAACATAGTTTTCCATGTGGCAAATTTATGTTACATTAAAAGAGCGCGTTGAAATTAAGATAACACCATCAACTTGTAATACGAAATGCAAGCAACAATATAATACCCTTGCATCCATTATTAGAGTGAGCGATTATCAGTTTACTTCAAAATACAAATAGGGGTAGACCCTAATTTATATTGTTTCCAATATATTTCAAAACATAGAAGTCCATAGTGCAACATAAAAATTTATATTGAGCAAAAAGCTTCACTGATTCATTTCGGCGACAAAATTGGCCATAGAATTCACTTGTCATGAAAAAGGGGTCATTTGCTCATCCATGTGTTGTATATTTTCGCATTCTTGGAGAATGTTTGCGAATATACAACGTTTCAAGAAGCTTGTTTCAAATTGTATCTCTTCGGTTTTTTTTGTTGGTTGTTCAGTTTGGTTTGTTTTTCTCTTTTAACAATGAAAATGTGCGGAAATTAAAATAACTACTTTAAAACGCTGGTTCAAGACAAAATACCGTTAACAATAACGTTAGGCTTCCACACTAATGCAGCAATAATTCAGTTCGATACAAGTTTAGACACATGTCTGTTAATAACTTGAAATAAAAAAGGGCCCTCCGTGAAAAAGACGTGCAGAACGGCGGCAATATCGAAAGAAATTGACGATAAATGATGTTTGTGCACTTTTCTAAAAGTGAAAGTATATTTAACTGTTGTTATCCATGACTAGACAACGATGTGTGGCAATTGAAGCAATACCTTTACCACTTAAGTGCCCAAGCTAAAAAAACTTCCGTTAGTGCCCAAGGGGGGGGGTTTCCTAGGGACCCACTCAGATAACAACTTTCCCGTGGGAGTTGATCATGACAGCTACACAAATAACTGGGGGTTCACGTAAGAACCACAACCCACAATAAAAATGAAAATCCACCTTTGACCTATGACCTACGGCCAACTGAAATTGTCCGCTCTTCGAAACAGAGTGGGTCGCACATTTCCATCCTCACACTCCAATATATCTACTCAGAATACCCAATTAAAATATCATGCAAAATATATGCCACATTTATACCCTCTTGTATTTTTCTCAGAAACTTCCAAAATCGCCTTATTTTTCCCATAGCGTACACAGTTAGAGCAACGGCATGAAAAATTAAAATGTGATGCTATCGCATATAAAAAGTTATTTTGATTAGTAATTATTAATTATAATTAATTACCTCCTAAGGTCTACATCTAAGCAAATAAATCCGAAGAATTAATTACTTCTAATTTTTTTAATTAAGTAAAATATCTTGATTTTTTTCACTTCCGTCAGTGCCCAAGGGGGGGGGGGGGGGGGGTCCTTAGGACCCAACCTAAGTAATTCTAATGAATCCGTGGCCGGATTTAATTTTTTGTATCAGAGAAGCGTATTCATACATCAGACATTAGCAAAAAACTCCTGAAAAATTTGGTAACCGAGAAAATCGCAAAAAAAGTCAAATGTTGGGTACTAGTGGACCCCCCCCCCCCCCCCCCCCCCCTTGGCCACTTAAGTGTAAAGGTAGGCTACTCGATAAATGATTGTGATTTTTGTATCAGAGAAAGTTCACTCTTGAAATTTTAGGCACAAAAAATGTTTCCGAATGTGGACTCCCAATTTATTGAACCACACACTCCCTTGGGCCCAATTGCCTGCACATTCTTGCTGCTATTATCCAAACCGCTGGACTGCGATGTAATCGGATGGTTTTGGTGTTTCATTAGGCAGAACTCATCATATGAAAATCGAACATTGAATCGGTGTCCACCCACTTTACACATGTTGAGGATAAGATTATACTTAAAAAATCGTGGCTAAAGAGTTAGTGGCAATGCGATTGAGATCACGCCTGTACATAAATACCTATCAATAATTTATAAAATGGATACGTAACCCATTACGGATACTTCTTAAAACCATGTTTTATCGACTGCTTGAAAGTCTCCCAAATGTTCTGTATTTTCTTATCAAGATGAAATCTAGATTTGATGTCGATAATGCATGCCCATATTTGGAAATTACCCAGACCTCTTTCATACGCAATTGCTGATTGGCTAAAAACATCATATTTGTTCATTTAAAAACAATTTAAAATGCAGCCACCAAGCTCTAGTCCCCTTCGGCCCTGCCACCATTAATTACTCGTTTCACTACGTGTTTCTAATTGGTTAAAAATATCAAAATTTCCATTGTGACTAAGTACCGTATAATTAATAAATATTGTCTCATATATCACGCTACATCTTGGAAAAAATGTTTGGAAACTTCGTTCCGATTTCAGATAAAAAAATACACCCTCTCTCCTAAGGCAATGTTATCCATCATGTTGTCAGCAGCCTCGAAAGGTCCCCCATCATTGATTGGGAATGGAGGATATGGTGAAGGGGAATACATCTGCTTTCTAATGAACAACGACCTTCCCAATTCCGATCTATTTGTTTAACATGGGGATGGTTCCAATATCTTGCATCGAGTGTACCAACTATTTTTTTCCATTATTGTAGAATCAAAATCCAACCAGGTTTATTGATACTAATGCATAATCGATTGTTACTTTTTTGCATCTTGCATAATCGAAGAATATATTTTTTTCCGTCTTGGAAACAGTAACAGAAAATACACACTCTTTGTATCACCATAAATTTCACAAACTGTCACGTCCACCACGGTAGAGTGATTTCAATGTGTTACCTACTCCGGTTAATAACCGCAGCACACAGCCTACCAGACAACACTTTATAATACGGATTTTGAGACTTAGCGTCTATAATGATAGCCACCTTTAATATAGGCCTTAAAGTGACGATATGCTTTTGAGCACATTGTCCTTTTCATGGATCATGTTAGATAAGAACGTACATGATACTTGAAAAGATATTGCATCCGGCAATTTCGTTTAATGTTCAAAACGTGTAAGAATGAAATACAGCTATGAAATTTAAGTTTAGCGAGTCAAATATGCGATAATAATGTAACCTTACAGGCATAATTTAAGGACTACCTAGAGTTCAGTCGAGTTTATTAAGAATTGACTTCATAGAATCATGCAACTACATTTAATTTTAAAATTAACGCAAGACAATAATGCTCAGGCCAAAAAAGAAATAAATTTGTTTCCAGTAGGTCGTGCACAAACACCTCAATCGAAATCGCTTTTTTTTAAATTTTAATTTTTGTGAAAGGATTTTTTTGAAAGCACTGGCTCTAATCGACCAAATGCAAGTCAACATATTTGCAAATCATATTTTTAACTGTCAATTCTTAATTAAAACATATGTCGATTTGGGAACACTGTGCATTATTTTTAATGAACTTTTCTATCTCAGAGCCCATGTTTTTTGTCTACAAAAGCCAATTTTTCTCAGTAATAAAACAAGCGAATGGTGGTTAACCCCCATCAATATGCGCGCGACCTACTATAAACAAACTTTTTTCCTTAATAGTCCTCTGTATGATATTATAGCAAGTAAAAAAAGATACATAAAAAGAAAAATAGAAGTTTGTTGCACATAATTTTCTCAGCTAATTCTCTCAGTTCTCAGCGAAAAAAATATAACAAATGAAATAACAAAACACCCTTCACGCCTACCTAATATTATTATAAGTGCGAAGTGTACGCTGTAATTATGCCATTTGTTATATTTTCGTATTGTTTGAGCTCATTTTGAGAGAAATCTGTGCATTATAACTTTCTTACTCCAGAGTGACCTTGAAGCCTACTTGTTAAAAGTAATTGTCCTTAGTGTATTATATGACAACTAGATCTTCTTTTAGACAGCAGATGAACATGTCCATACACCTTTTTATCCCGTATGAAACGTTTACAAATTTTACCCCCGTTATTTTACCCAATTTCATATCTCAAAATACTCAAGGTTGCAAAACTTGCATCATCAAGATTTGGATGTTGGTCAATGTTGCCTAGAAACCATCAAAAATTTCGTGCCTCGTCTACAAAGTCAGCTTTTTTGTTAATGTTAACCACTGACCTCTACACATGAATAGCGGGCTGGCGCAAAGTTGAATAGTCGCCGATTGAAACCACAGGAAGTTGCATTTTGCCCTCCACAATATGGCTTCATTTTATTGTCAAGGTTTTTTTTATAATAATAGAACATCTGTGTGGAATGTGTGCACCAGCAGGTGTATGCATTATTTCTCGCCATATTGCGAAGGGCAAAAACTTCCTGTTGTTTCAATCAACCTGTAGAGGTAATGATGTTAACGTGCAAACGACGATACTGTCACGGGGAAAACTCGGTTTCTGTACACCAAAATATTGCTTTACATATGAATGTCTGTTACATTTATGTTTACTGACGTGTGTTTGTTTGCACACCGAAACATTTCCGAGAGTTACAGAAATCTCACGGCGTAGATTCTCCACCTGGGATTGTCAAGTTTCTTTAAAGTAACGTTAGGCTCAGAAATAAAGAGGAAATCACGTATTCAGTCATCTTAAAATGGCCTCATCATTAAATGGAACGCACCTTCAGGGCTTCAGTCGCTGGAAGTTTACCATCAAGAACTGGCGCCGGCGTGTGGGCCCTAGGGAAGTATGATACGTTTCCGATACATTCACGAGTTATATAATACTGGTAGAGAGTGCGTGTATGTATTTCATTACTTACCAAACGAAAACATGCTTTAGATATTTGTTTGTCACGGGTTGTGTACATTGTGGTGATGCTGTCATCATGCACCATTTAATATGGAGGCCATTATATGCTCAAGTGCGAAAAAAAGATTTGCACATGGTAAAATTTAATTAAAGGGACATCACGTGACCCTTGAGGCACACTCACCACGTCAAATGGAGGACATGTCTTCGTGTCTACATTGTGTTTCCATTGTGTCTTTTTCTTTGTTTTCTATTTCTGACAATGTCTTAAAGGCACTATCGGTCATTTTTTTCTATATTCAAAATGCCCATTTTGTCTCTAGATTAGCTGGTGTTAGGTCATATCAACACTTAATATTACTTTTCTTTGTGAAAAGCAGACACGTAGGCATTTTCAAGTGGTCTTGAAGATGCCATTTACGACTGTTTCTGGGCCTTAAAAAGTCGATCCGACTTTTATTAGTAAACAAAGCATAAAAATTCATAATACCTTGACAAATACGACATATTATGCTTAGCCACTTATATAGGTCTTTACTACAACAATTTCCAATACAACATGCCAAAAATGACTTTTGTCGAACAATAGGGGACACAATTTGTTTACATTGTGAAGAATCGCTGATAGTGGCTTTAAATAGGTTATATATGTCTTATAGCGCATGTTAAAGGCGGATGACCCGATTTAATCTAAATGTTCATCTTGGTAAAATGGCCTTCACCCCAAAACCTTATCTGTAAAGTTTCGCTCCGATATTTAAACCCGTTTTTAAGATAGACCAAAATGAGGCATATTTTCGCTCATAAGATCCGAACCAAACATCCTTTAGCCCTAAAATTTCACAAGGTAAATGCCAAAAATGGTAACTTTCTCTGATGCCAACATTTGACCACATCCGGAAAAACCTGGGCTCCCTGGGGACGAGGCCATTGATCGGACCATTGACATTTAACCTACCTTCTCGAAAACCGTTAAAGCTGACAAAGACTCATTAGTTGGTCATTTAAAAAAACGTTAAGGTGAAATCAAAATCAAAGTAATGCCAACCTGTTGAAATTTTCACGAACTTGTCTAATGAAACGTAACGATTCTAAAATTCTGTCAATTCAGCATCTATGTAAACTTTTCACAAAGAAGTCCCAAGTATGCTAATGAGGTATGCAAATTAATTCCGTCATTCGCTGTATGATGTTGCGAAGTAGCGTTTGACGGAATCAATGGCAATACCTCATTTGCATATTGGGACTCATTCCAATCTTGCAATTTAAGTACTTTTGACAACATAAATTCAGATGACACCAGTGCAAATTGTATTGAAGAAATGCATTGTGGGAAGAACACTGCACCTCCTCTTAATACGAATAACCGCATTATTCTTCTAGAGTTTGCTGCATTGAAGTGGCGCACTGTTTGATAATGTGAGTGTTATTTTATCAACACACGAGTATAACATGCTCGGAATGGAAGTCGATTACTTGCAGTTACAATTCGTCTTCAACTGCCCAAGAACTTTAATATTGAAGCGGGTATTTCACATTAATTGCATTGGAAGCATTAGATGTTTTCTCTCAAAATATGTCTAACTTGAAAAATCTGTTTTAAATTATACCGCCACTCAAACGAGATGAAGTGTCACTTTATACCACTGACCGATAAAAAATTGGTTGATTTGTAAATGCGCCGTTGTAGTTTACCTCCTTTACCTATCTATAGCTCAGAGGAAAATGGTCTGTATAAGCCAGAAAGTACCTACTCCCTATTTTGAGCTCTTTTAAATCTTCTCGAAATGGATTCCGTTAACTTGTGACTCAGCGGGGAAGATGCTCAGACATGGAAGTGATTTTGACGAAATACACTTAGAGTCGTTAAAGGTTCTTTTAAACCGTTGTTAAAAAAAGAAATCTCCATTGACAATTAACACATTTTCTTTATATAAAGAAATTTGGGCCGGTATTTTCAAAAAGTATTTTACAACTCTTTTTCTGTAGTTAGGTTCCCCTAATCTCTAATAATTACTGCAAAATCGTCATGCATAAACATAGCCTAATATGGTACAATTGGATCTCACATAAATGACATCATCTGCATTACATCGTCTTACATTAATGGCATCATGAGAAACTACCTATTCTGCAATATGTTTTGCCACATACGAAAAACCCCAGTACTTGGCTCAATCTTCGACCTGGTGTCAATGTAGCACTGGGGAATTCCATTTTTTCTTGCATAATAAATAATTTAATTTTTCTTGCATAATAAACAAGTGATTTTCCCGTGAGAAATCTCTTTACAATTAAAATAGAAAAATAAAATAATATTTTTAATTACAAAATGGAGGATAATATAAAAATATTTCCTAATCTGAGTATTTTGGAGGTAAACGCTAACTTATGCAAACATTATGTTAGTTTTCGAGAACAGTTCCTTTATTTGGCTTACATCTTGTTGATCTTCATTTCCTTTTAAAACACTCGAATTTGCTTTTCCACTAGAATAGTTAAAAGTGCCCCGCATGACAATCTATTGGCTGTATATTGTACGATTATATGTACCTAAATTTTGGTTCTGGCCACTTCTCTTTCAACCCCCCTTTTTAATTGTCTAGTCAATCTAACCTTATTTGTTTCTGATTGGGGACTCTTTTAAATAATGAAGAGACGTTTACCCTGTGTGGGCCCACATTTAATTGCTTTGTTCAAAAAGCGAAGACTAAACGAAATTCTGCATCACGTTTGGTGTTAGAATCTGAAGATCTCTATTACAGATTACATAACACACCTAAGAGGTCATTTATTTTATTCTATTCTTGCAAATTTATATATATCGTACAATCTCTTTCTTACATACTATTTCTTACAAATACATGGCTTGTTCCAAAGTAGTAATGTAAGGTCTGCCCTTACGTATGGGACTAACTATGTTAGGTCTTAACACCTTTCCAAACCACCTTAGTGCTGAATGTCCCTTTAAAGTTCTGGAAGGGAGATGATATAGTTTTCATAAATGTGGTAAGCTTTCCTGTTACAATAACCAAGCGATCAGCCGTTGAGGTTTTCATGTGCTGTCTTTGAATAAGGTCATAAGTAGGGTGAGTTTTCCCACGCGGCATTCCTCAGGTTATCCTGCCTCCCGACATCGATTTAGGTCCGCATAATTAAATTATATATAGATCCTTGAATCACTTGGTGAATTAAGAGTATTGTGATTAACAGACGCTAAACCAGACTATGCATTTTGTTTTCTCCCTCCTGGGTATCAAGCCTTAAATGATTTCTTAATGTATTAAGAGCAGTTATCTTTTCTTAGGACGCATAAACTAGACTTTGTTATCAAAGTCAACCTTCCTATGTTTGGAGTAAACATCTTCATAACGCGGTATATGAATGATACGAATGATGTGAATGAATCGGTCAATCTGTTTTTCTGTTAGTGGATAATGCTGTCTGCTTCAATAATAGTAGCATCCCATAATTTTTAGAGCACTTAAAAGGCACTATCAGTGATTTTGCTAAATCAGAAAAGAGAAAAATCAAAAAATCGGGATTTGCATCCTGTAAACAGTATAGGTGTTCCTAACATACCCCTAGAAGTAATAAAGAACTCCAATCGGATATTTTAGTCTTATGTCCGTACGAACACGTACTCCCACACGTTATTGAATGGAGATTCATATCTTCTGGAATAGTTGTTGGTTGTTACCTTTCTTTCTTCCTTCACTGTTAGAAATTTCCATAAACTAAGAAAACAGATTTTTTTCCGTCAATTTGAGGGAAATCTGTTTTAACACAATAAAAAAACAAAAACATAAACAGATCATTTAACGGAAATATTTCAAAAAAGTACGGACTTTGTTCGTTTGTCGCGTTCCGGTATTTCATTACGGGACAATTCTGTTAAAATACACCTTTTTTCCATAATATTAGACAAATTTCTGTACAATACTGTCAAGTTCCGTTAATTGACAAACAGAACTTTTTAAATTTAACCCTAAAAAAATTTGGAAATTCTGAACGCTAGAATTACCTCCGTAATTTCGGAAATTTTTTAACATTGTTTTCTATTAGTTTTTTTCATCTGGAAACATAACTTCTGAGACTTCGAACGGCTTATCCCCTACACTTTAACGTCACCTGCCTGTTAATTTCAAATATAATACTCTTTTGGTCATCATTAGTGCGATCATTGATGTGCCTTTAACACTTGTTGTCCCGCCCCCAGCTGAAAAACTTCGTTATGCCCAGGGGGGGGGGGGTTATCCTAGGGACCAACACACAGATAACCACATCCCGTGGGGTTTTTATCATGACACTAACACACATAAATGGGGGTCACGTAAACGCACATACCCCAATAAAAATGAAAATCCGCCGACCTTTTAAACTATGACCTATGGCCAATTGAAATTGTCACTCTTCAAAAGTGTGGTTCGCACAATTTCCATCCTACCATCATCCAATATAAGTTTTTGAACCAATATAAGTCATTATATCTACTCTATAAAACCATTAAGTACATTGCAAATATGCCTAATTTATACTCATCTTGTATTTTTCTCAGAACCTTCAAAATCGCCTTATTTTCCCCATAGACTTACACAGTTTAAAGCACGGCATGACACAATAAACTTGATGCTATAAACACCCTAAAAGTTTTTAAGTATTATTACTATAATTACCTCCTAAGGTTATATCTATAGGCAAAAATAAATCCATATTTAAATTAACTCTTTAATAATTTTTTTAAGTAGTAAAATATCTTGATTTTTTGCACCTCCGTTAGTGCCCCAGGGGGGGGGGGTTCCTAGGACCCAACCTATTATTCTAATGAAGCCGTGGGCGGATTTAACATTTTTTTTGTATCATGAGAATCTGTATTCATCTTTCAGACAATTAGCAACAAACCCTTGAAAATTTTTGATTAGCTAACGCGAGAAATCGAAAAAAATTAAATGTTGGGTACTATGGAAACCCCTGCCCCGCCCCCCCCCCCCCCGGGGCACTTATGTTAAGTGGTTCGCGACTACTAGTGTTTCTTTTGAGGTGCATCCAAGATCGTATGCTCTAGTATAATACTTAGAATATAGGTTGATAAAAAATATAGAACTATTCTGTTGCGTCTATAAATCGTAACACATTAGCCTTTGGGGGGTATAACAGATTAAACAGACACTGTAACTCCTGCTCTAATCGTTCTTTGTATTCCCTTGTTTCACCAATTGTTAATGCACTTTCTCATATTGAATACACAATTGAACTACGGCCAATCTCATGTTGTATCAGCCTCTTCAGATATGCTATTGAGATACACCATTTATTATAACTGTATATAAACCTTGCCCCCTTTTCAAAACACTCATTAAAATATCCCTAAAAGGACCTTACCTACGGGAACTTTCTGGGTAGGTGGTTTACAACCGATCAATGCAATTTCTGAGAATTATCTTCACTTTAAGAGACCGAGGACATTCGCATAATAAAATGCGGCCCGTTGTTTTTTTTTTTTTCGAAACAGGGATTTTATGCATAATTAGAATATCAATATTTTGAAAGTCAATTTCCATGCACCCCAATTAATCCCATTGGACTGTACACTATTATGTTATTCAAGTAAATCACTCGAAGTAAGTTTAAGTATTTTAGCCCTCGTCACCTTATTACCTGGTCTAACTTCTCTTTGACATTTCCAGAAAAGACCTACACGTACAGAAAAGTCAAAAATATGAACAAAGGAAATGTTGTCGAAAGTGACAAAGTTTTGGATGTCAAAGCAAACAAAAATCAATCTAACCATAACATACTTGATATTATACCATATTAACTTACAATATATAAATACTCTCTATACCATCATCTGCTAAAATGGCAAAATATGAGTATGAACCCAGTAAGAGTAAGGTTACGCTATACAACCACATGAGTAATATTTGGATGTGCTTTTAGACTATTAAATTTTCACGGATAGTTACAAAAGCAGTATCAAATGAAGATTAGTAACAGCAGAGGTAGAAATAAGCCATTGTAAAAGCAGCCTGCGTACCAATCTTCCTGCTTAAGGTTACATCCACATGCCTTACAAATCGTCAAATCGTATGCCATTCAAACTTGAAGAATTAGGCTAATCAGAATTGACGCAATTGTTTAACGCAATAAGTATTGACGGAAATCGACTTAAATGGTCGTAGACATGTTGATTGCATGATATTTTTGCGCATAATTGAACATTCAGAAATAGTTACGGTTAAAAAGAAACCTTGGAGACTTATTTTTATTTTTACCTGATCTAATTGACGTCTAATTCAAGAAAGAGTTGTAAAACAGAGTAAATTAATAAAGAAAAAACTTTCCAATGCAAACCCATACCTGCATGCTGAATTGATGTAAATACAGGATATTTCAAAAAGCGAAGTAAAATGTGAAATTGGTAGAGCTAATGATTTATTGACTGGATTGCTTATCGTCACAACGGTATTCACCATTTTTAGTACGAAACTTTCACGTGACTTTATGATGTTACACGGTAACACCCTAAGGTGGTTTTAGTACATCTTCGCGTGCTTATTTTAAGAAACCATTAAATCGTACTTTTGGAAATTGGGTGCCTTTGAGAATGGCAAATTATAATTTCAAAAGTGTTTAATTTTTAAAGTTTAATGTTACGTTAGACTCACTCCTAAATCGTTAGAAAAGAATCTTAGGGTTCAAGAAAACATGTTGAATATTATTTTCTAATGTATTTTCTAATATTTCTAATATAAATTGTGTTTCCGTCATTGAAAATAGTTAAAGCAAGTATATAATATGTACTTCCTCGGGTTCGATTATTTTACCTTCTTTGAACTGATAATTCGTCCGATAATTAGATAAAAGCAGTATGCACTCACGCCATCATGGATGTGAGCAGTTTTTGACGTATACATGTCATGTCTGTCATCACTGTTTCTTTATGGCTCACGTGATACCAATCGTTTGTCCCCGTCAAAGGGAGTGTGCGAGCGGGTGTCCGCGCGGGTGTCCGCGCGTGCGGGAGCGTATGAGTGCGTGTGCGAGAGTATGCGTTTGCAATTTATCTTTCTCATCTCATGAGGGCATAAGTTACGCCTCGTCACCCGCATCTATCACTTCTTCTTTTAGGCAATTAACTATTCATCGTATATATATCACGAGTGATTGAGCACAAACACTTGTAGCTTGACCATCGGTAGAATTCTTTAATAATAAATGCTGAAGCTTTTCATAAATTGCTATCTGATAGAAGATTGTGTATGTTACTGTAATGAGGTCAAGTATTGGGTAATAAATTTCATTCTTTTCGAGCCTATGTTTTCGGGTGAACAGAGTGGACTTTCATGACGTGTTATCAGAAGAGAACGAACACCTCTCTTTAATGATGAAATTATTAAAAAAGAGCAAATTAAATGTATAAACTGCAGTTGAATACGTAGGGAGTTATCTATTTTAACATCACTATTATCAAGTCACTATTTCACGAACTTATATAATGAAGATACGGCAACCCTTGACCTTTTGGTGAATTCCCATGCAAGTCTTTGAAAAGGTGTGTTTGAAAGTACTCGCTTTGCCTTAAGGTACAAGTTCTGTGCCCAATCTGAAGTAGTGAACCCACGGCGAATAATATTGAAAAACGGGGACTTCACATTTACTACCGTTATGAACGAAGCTCTGAAGAGACTATACCTGGATACGCAAAAATACTTGATTGTACAGGGCTTTTCTTTATTGAAAAAGAAATGCTGTAAACGCAAATATGATCAAAGGTTTTCGAAAAGCTTTGAACGAAATACACTTTCACTTTTATTGAGTTCTGCGACCAAAAAACAAACAATTTCTAACATTTAGTTGATTTCTATTACTATTCTGATATACAAATCGGTGGACTATAAAGTTTGATAGACTTAAATGCAGGTTAAAATTGTGATTTGAAAATAATAGGATGATGAAAGTTTAGATTGGTAAGAGTTAAGCTTAGTCACACTTTTTGTACTGACTGTATATTGTTTGATACATATGGATTCGTTGTCTGCAGACCCACAAAATTTAAATAAGATAATGACCTTTTGCCAGAGTGGGGACTGAATGAGATCTTCTGGCATTGTAACAAACGTCATAGTTTCCTAAGGTCATAGTTCCATGATCCAAGGTGGTATACTAAATAAAGTGAAATGAAATGACAATAACAATTTTGGTTTATCAGCGGAGGTGTGAAACCTCTAGGCGGTAAAGATTGGTACATCAAAGAGGTCTGGGGCATGCTATATCTATGGGTAGTCGTGTCCATTTTTAGAAGGAGAAGTATACAATTATCATTTCTGTCTGTATTGAATCTACTTAATCCTTACTGTATTTATCCAAGTTCAATGTTAAATATTTGTAAGTCAAAAAAATCTAATATCAGACGGTTCGGATAATAAAGTTCTCTGCCTCTGCCTTGGTCAACCTTCGGAAAATGGAGTTTGAGGTTTGCAAAAAAACAAAACAAAGGTGATAATCATCACCTCGTTGTACTCAATATAACCCCCTTTTTGCATTTTAATTTAAATGTATTTTTTGTTTTTTTTTTCGTAACAATTACCACAAATTATCATTAAATTACTGTGTAATTATTGTTCCAAAAATGTAAGGTAAGCAGAAATGAATTGTGGAAGAACACTGAAACTCCTTTAATATGAATAACCGCATTATTCTTGATAGAGGCGCTCCATTGAAGTGGCGCACTGTTTGATAATGTGAGTGTTATTTTATCAACACACGAATATAACATGCTCGGAATGGAAGTTGATTACTTGCAGTTACAATTCGACTTCAACTGCCCAAGAACGTTAATATTGAAGCGGGTATTTCACATTAATTACATTGGAAGCATTAGATGTTTTCTCTCAAAATATGCCTAACTTGAAGATTTCAAATCTGTTTTAAATTATACCGCCACTCAAACGAAATGAAGTGTCACTTAAACCACTGACAGAGAAAAATTGGTTGATTTGTAAATTCGCCGTTGTAGTTAACCTCCTTTATCTACCAATATAGCTAAGAGGAAAATGGTCTGTATAAGCCAGAAAGTACCTACTCCCTATTTTGGGCTCTTTTAAATCTGCTCGAAATGACTTGTGACTCAACGGGGAAGATGCTCAGACAATGGAAGTGATTTTGACGAAATACACTTAGAGTCGTTAAAGGTTCTTGTAAACCGTTGTTAAAAAAAGAAATCTCCATTGACAATCAACGCATTTTCTTTATATAAAGAAATTGGGCCGGTATTTTCAAAAGGTATTTTACAACTCTTTTTCTGTTAGTTAGGTCCCCCCTTATCTCTAATAATTACTGCAAAATCGTCATTGCACAATAACTCATATCCTAACATGGTCCAATTGGATCTTCACATAAATGACATCATCTGCATTACAAACAATCTCTTACATTAATGCACATGAGAAAACGACCTCTTCTGTCTGCAATCTGTTTTTTGCCACATACAGCAGACGGAAAACCCCAGCCTAATCATAGTATTGGGCTCAATCCCAATGTAGCACTGGGGAATTCGCATTTTTTCTTGCATAATAAATAAGTTTATTTTGTTCTTGCATAATAAACAAAGTGCTTTCCCGTGAGAAATCTCTTTACCACAATTAAATAGAAAAATAAAATAATCTGTTAATTACAAAATGGGGATAAATAACAGGAATTTCCTACTCTGAGTATTTTGGAGGTAAAAGCTAACTTAGCAAATATTAGGGTTTTTTCGCGAGAACAATTCGTTTATTCTCTTAGCATCTTCTGAACTTCAGGTTCCTTAAACTAAATCTGAGTTTGCTTTGCACTAGAATAGTCGGAAAATGACCTGCACACCAGTAATTGGCTGTATATTATCACATTAATGATGTGCATATATTTGGGTCGGCCACTTTCCTTCACCCCCCCCCCGCCCCCCCTTTTTAACTTGCCTTGTCAATCTTCGCTTAATTTGTTATGATTTGTCACTAAATAATACACATACGTTTACTACCCTGTGTCGTGAAACATTTATGTTTTGTGTTGCATTCTAAAGATGTCTATTTACAGATTAATACACACGGCATAAAGGCAACTAATTCATTCTGCAGTTATATATAATCGGTGCCAATAACTGCTTCTTCTTCTTCCAAAAGTAAATTAAGGTCTTGCAACTTGGATGGGACTAACAGTATGTTAGGTATTTAAAACCTTTATAAATTACCTAGTGGCTGAATGCACCTTTAAAGGTTCTGGAAGAGAGATGATAAAGTTCTGTCATAATATGGTAAGCTTCCTGCTAAAATACCAAGAGATAGCCGTGGGAGGTTTCAATGTGCTGTCTTTGAATAAGTCATAAGTAGGTTTAAGTTCCCACGTCGCATTCCCAGGTTCTCTGCCTCCCGACATCGATTTAGGTCAGGCATAATTAAAATTATTATAGATCCTTTGAAACACTTGGTGAAGTAAGTTTGTGATTAAAAGACGCTAAACCTATGACGATGCGTTTTGTTTTCTTCCTAGGTATCAAGCATTAATGATTTATTAATGTTGTTAAGAACAGTTATCTTTTCTTGTGTAAGCATAAACTAGACTTTGTTATCAAAGTCACCTTCCTATGTTGGAAGTAGAAACCATCTTCAGTCGCGGTAATATGAAGTGAAGAATGATATGAATGAAATCGATCAATCTGTTTTTCTGTTAGTGGCTAATCTTCTGCTTCAAATAATAGTGGCAGTCGCCAGAATATTTAGAGACTTAAAAAGGCACTATCAGTGATTGCTAAATCAGAAAATTGAAAAAAACATCAAAATCGGGCGGGTATTGATCTAATCCTGTAACAGTTAAGGTGTCCTAACATACCCTAGAGGTAATAAGAACAAAATCGGATATTTTAGTCATTACTGTCCGTACGAACACTTACTACAACACGTAATTGAATGGAGATTCATATCTTTGAATAGTGCTGTTTTCTTCCTTCACTGTTAGAAATTTCCAAAAACTAAGAAAACAGATTTTCCGTCAATTTGCGGGAAATCTGTTTTAGAAAACAATAAAAAAAAATGTTAATTTACGGAAATATTTCAAAAATTTCCGGCAGCAAAATTTCCGGACTGTTTTCGTTCCGTTCCGTAATTTTAATTACGGGAAATTCTGTTAAAATACACATTTTTTCCCATAATATGAGACAAATTTCTATAAAATTAGTGTCAACGTTCCGTTAATTGCCAGAAATTCTGTAAATTTACCCTAAAATTCTGGAAATTCTGCTGCTAGAAATTTCCGGAAAATTTTTTAACAGTGTTTTCTATTAGTTTTTCAGCTGGAAAAATAACTTACGAGAATTCTACAGGCTTATCCTACACTTTTAAGCATCCCTGAGAATTTCAAATATAATGACTCTTTTGGGCGGATCATTGATAGTGCTTTTAAGTAGTTCCGACTATAGTGTTCTTTTTGAGTGCATCCAAGATCGTCTGCTCTAGGATAAGACTTAGAGTATAGGATTGATAAAAAAATAGAACTATTCCTGTGTGCGTTCTATAAATCATAACACAATTAGCCTTTTTGGGGGGTATAACAGATTAAACAGACGCTGTACGCCTGACTCTACGTTCTTTGTATTCCCCTTGTTTCACCTAATTGTTAATGCACTTTCTCATATTATATACACAAACTGAACTACGCCATCTCGTGTTGTATCAGCCATGCTTCAGATAGGCTATTGAGAACACACTTTCAAATATTAATCACTGTATAAACCTTGCCCCTTTTCAAACACTCAGTAAAAAATATCCCTAAAGAGGATTTACCATCGGAACGTTCTCGGTAAGTGGTTTACAACCGATCAAATGCAATTTATGAGAAAAGATATATCACTTTAAACATGTTAAAGAGACACGATGACATTCGCATATAAAAATGCACCCTTGTTTTTTTCGAAACAGGGATTTTATGCATAATTAGAATATACCAATATTTTGAAGGTCAATTTCCATGATCCAATTAAGCCCATTGGACTGTACACTATTATGTTATTCAAAGTAAATCCACTCGAAGTAAATTAGTATTTTTGACATTTCCAGAAAAAGACCTTCACGTACAGAAAATTCAAAAATATGAACAAAGGAAATATTGTCGAAAGTGACAAAGATTTGGATGTCAAAGCAAACAAAAACCAATCTAACCTTAACATACTTGATATTATACCATATAAACTTACAATATATCCATATCCATATCCAGGGCTTAGATCACTCACGAAGGAGGAACCCCTCCTTAGAATGTTTCCACAAATCTCTATCTTTAGCCATTCTTGTCCAAGTTGGACCAAGTTGTTTTGTCAATTCGTCTCTCCATCTGGTTTTTGGACGTCCTGGCTCTCTGGTCCATTCTCTAGGGGCCACTACAATATATAAGTACTTCTATACCATTATCTACTAAAATTGCAAAATATCAGTAAGAACTCTGTAAGAGTAAGGTTAAGCTATACATACAACCACATGAATAATATTTGAATGTGGTTTTAGACTATTACATTTTCACGAATAGTTACAAAAGCAGTATAAACAGTATCAAATGAAGATTAGTAACATCAGAGGTAGAAATAAGTCATTGTAAAAGCAGCCTGCGTACCAATCTTCCTGCTTACGGTTACATCCACATGACTTACAAATCGTCAAGTCGTATGCCATTCAAACTTCAAGAATTAGGCTAATCAGAATTGACGCAATTGTTTAACGCAATTAAGTATTGACGGAAATCGAGTTAAATGGTCGTAGACATGTTGATTGCATGATATTTTTGCGCATCATTGAACATTCAGAAATAGTTACGGTTAAAAAAGGAACTTTGAGACTTATTTTTATTTTTACCTGATCTAAGTGACGTCTAATTCAAGAAAGAGTTGTAAAATAGAGTAAATTAATAAAAAAAACCTTTCCAATACAAACTCATACCTGCATGCTGAATTGATGTAAATACATGGTATTTTAAAAAGCGAAGTAAAAATGTGAAATTGGTAGAGCTAATGATTTATTGACTGGATTGCTTATCGTCACTACAGTGTTCACCAGTTTTAGTATGACACTTTCAAGTGACTTTAAGTTTAATGTTACGTTAGACTCACTCCTAAATCGTTAGAAAAGAATCTTAGGGTTCCAGAAAACATGTTGAATATTATTTTCTAATATTTCTAATATAAATTGTGTTTCCGTCATTGAAAATAGTTAAAGCAAGTATAAAATATGTACTTCCTCGGGTTCGATTATTTTACATTCTTTGACCTGCATATTCGTCCGATAATTAGATTAAAGCCGTATGCACTCACGCCATCATGGATTTTGACGTATACATGTCTAGTTATGTCTGTCATCACTGTTTCTTTATGGCTCATGTGTTACCGATCGTTTGTCCCCGTCAAAGGGAGTGCGCGAGCGTGTGTCCGTGCGTGCGGGAGCGTATGAGTGCGTGTGCCAGAGTATGCGTTTGCGATTGATCTTTCTCATCTCATGAGGGCATAAGTTACGCATCGTCACACGTATCCATCACTTCTTCTTTTAGGCAATTAACTATTTATCGTATATATCACAGAGTGATTGAGCACAAACACTTGTAGCTTGACCATCAGTAGAATTCTTTAATAATAAATGCTGAAGCTTTTCATAAATTGCTATCTGATAGAAGATGTACTGTACTGTAATGAGGTCAAGTATTGGGTAATAAATCTTCTCCACCCTGCCCTGCTATTTTCGGGGTTGAATATGAGTGGACTTAATGAAGTGTTTATCAGAAGAGAACGAACGCCTCTCTTTAACGAAATTATTAAAAAAAGAGCAAATAAATGTATAAACTGCAGTTGAATTTGAAGGGGGTTATCTATTTTTAACATCACTATTATCAAGTTCACTATTTCACGAACTATATAATGAAGCTACGTCAACCCTTGACCTTTTGGTGAATTCCCATGCAAGTCTTTGAAAAGGTGTGTTGAAATTACTCGCTTTGCCTTAAGGTAAAAGTTCTGTGCCCAATCTGAAGTTAACATTATGTGAACCCACGCGAATTGAAAACGGGACTTCACATTTACTACCGTTATGAACGAGCTGAATGAGACTATACCATGGATACACAAAATACTTGGATTGTACAGGCTTTTCTTTATTGAAAAAGAATACGAACAGCAAATCCGATCAAAGGTTTTCGAAAATGCTTTGACGAAATAAACTTTCATTTTTAATGGAGTTCTGCGACCCAACAAACTTGTTTCTTCAAAACCAACAATTTCCAACATATTGTTGTTTTCTATACTGTTTTGATATACAAATCGTTGACAATAAAGTTGGAGTACTTAAGTGCAGGTTAAAATTGTTGATTTGAAAATAAATATGATGAAAGTTTAGTATTTAAGGAAGCAGTTATCTGTTATTGTCACACACTTGGGACTGAGTGAGACTTTCTTATTGTAACAAACGTCATAGCAATTTTGGTATAAGTGGAGGCGTGAAGCCTCTAAGCGACCAAGATGATACTATAGAGGTCTGCTCCGTCCAAGGGTAGAAAACCTTGGTCAAATCTGTCATCGGCATCCATGACTGTTACAAATAGGATTGTGTCCATTTTAGTAGGACGTATAATACTAGTTCCTGTCTGTATTAATCTACTAGTTCTTGTCTGTATTTGTCCAAGTTCAATGTTGAATTGTTTATAATTCAAAATTTAATATCCGATGGTTCAGTTAATAAAGTTCTCTGCCTCTGCATTGGTCAACTTCGGAAAATGGCGGTTTTGGAGTTTGCAAAAACAAAACAAAAGTGATAATCATCACCTCGTTGTACTCAATATAACCCCTATTTGCGTGTAATTTTAATGTATTTTTGGTTTTTTTCGCAACAATTACCAAATATTATCATTGAATTACTGTGTAAGTATTGTTCAAAAATATAAGGTAAGTATATGCCGTCCTTTTTAGATCTCCAGCTCAAATCTAATTATCATTCAAAATCATCGTTGATTGTGCATTAAAAGGGGGGGGGCGTAAAACTAATGCCAAGTGTGGTTCGAACCTATAATGTTTAAGTATAGGCCATAGATGAATGTGATGTTAGTTAAACTTTTACAAGGATATTCAACTTCTATTTTTAAGAGCAATCGTCGATGAATTGTTTTGATTAATTTTGTGATGTTTAGTTATGGCTCGGAATCAATAACAAGGTAAAAGAAAGCGAAAAGATAATTGATATGACTGAAATGCAAGTAAATGTCATTATATTTACATCAGATTCGGGTCATTACGAGTTTAGTATCCTGGAACGTAAAGGTCAATTGAAATCGAAAAGTCATTGCCTGTTGACATTCAGTTATTATACAAAGGTTGTAATATCTGATATTCCAGGATTAATTCGAGAGCCATCAATCAATGAGTTGTTGGGTTTTAAACAGTTTGCATTGTTTTTCTTTTCAAAGAGTTTAGCTAAACTAACCGAGAGGAATTATATTTCATGCAATAGTATTGCATAAATGAGTTAATCTACTTGGTAAAGTATAGGATGACGTGGGATTTGACGAACCATTAGGGCCTGACATTTCGGAAAATGTCAAAATTTGTTATGCAAGATCGCCATCAACGTTGTTTTAATAACAAATACGCTAATATTTTACAGATTAGCTAATTTTAATCCGTGAAGGAGTATACTATTACAGGGGCAATGGATGGTTTCTTAGATAATAGCACCTTTTACATACATTGAAAGCACCAATTCATTTGACCTCCTCTCTCTTCCTCTTGTACTAATCGGAATAGCCTGACCTTTTCAAGAGCAAAAGTATACAGATTATGATATTGTCTTACCTTAGGGACACCCAGTTTATTTATTCGTACGTAAAGAATTTTATACTTAATGCATGCACACGCATGCATTCAATCAAATGGAGCAGGACGACGATTCCAGTTCACTTCATACCTATCCCCCTTATTTGTCAAATTAAACACGTAATTGCGAAGACTCTCATGATCTCGCATTAAAGAAAGGGTTAACTTATGTTAAATGTAGTTACCAAAAATCACTTCTGATCTCATTGAACTGTATTAATGCATCAATTAACTTTTCCCCAAGATTCAAGACTAGTCTTGTTGGCGATGTGGTTTGGGGGCCCTTAGTGTCTTAACTTAACGTTTTATCTAAAGAGGTGTATAAGTTTGCACCGAATTATCACGACGATAATGATGTTTATGTGATAATGGTGGAGATTATTCTAATAAAAGGGTACACCCTCTAGCGGTAGTCATCCAAAAAGTTTACTGTCCGTGGGTCGATATGGTTAAACAAACCGCACCAAATTGGGTATAAACATTTTCAATGAGACTAAAAAATTAAAAATCAAACAAGCCATGAAAACCTTCGGAAGATTTGAGGCATTCCAAGTTAGTTAACAGCCCATTTTGAGATAGGATCTTGACAGGGTGTTAAAAACACTTAAGTGGCCCAAGATAAAAAAATTAGTTAGTGCCCTAGGGGGGGGGGTGGCGCGTTCCTAGGGACCCAACCCAGATAACCCACTTCCAGTGGGAGTTTGATCACGACACTAACATAGAAATTGGGGGTTACGTAAGAACTACATACCCACAATAAAAATTGAAAAATCCGACCCGACCTGATGCCTATGGCCAATTGAAAATGTCACTCTACGAAACCAGTGAGTTCGACACATCATCCATCCGCAAGCAACTCAATATAAGGTTTTGAACAAAATAATCATTATATTCACTCTAGAATAACCAATTAAAATAATCATTGCCCAAATATAGCTAAATTTATAACATCTTGGATTTTTCTCAGAAACTGCAAATCGCCTTATTTTTCCCATCGACTTACACAGTAAGAGCACGGCATGGCTTGACAAAATTAAAATTGATGCTATCAGCTATAAAATGTTATTTGATTAAGTATTATTATTATATTAATTACCTCAAAAGGTATATACAAAGGCAAATCCCAAGATTTAAGTACTGTAATTTTTTAATTAGTAAAATTCTTGATTTTGTCACTTCGTTAGTGCCCAAGGGGGGGGGTTCCTAGGGACCAACCTAATTATTTTAAGGACGCCGTGGGGGATTTAATTTTTGTATCAGGAGAAGGTATTCATAAATCAGACACATAGGCAAAAAAACTCCTTGAAAAAATGATTGCGTAACCGAGAAATCGCAAAAAAATCAAATGTTGGGTACTATGGACCCCCCCCTGGGGCACTTAAGCTGGACTACTCCGAATCAAGTATTTGCTGAAAGCATATGGTCTGATACATGTTCCGAGAAAACTTATCTGTTGATATAAGAATTACGATCCAAGTAAGAAAAATTGCAAAAAGATTGTGTTGCGGACCCACGACCCAGTAGCGTAACAGGCGGGGGTGGGGGGTGCCACCCCGAGAGCTTTGACCGATGTAAAAGGAGATGGTAAAATGGTCTGGCAGAAACCACCAGTCCGGGCTCCATAGACGACACGGAATAAGCGAGAAAAACTAATGTTGCGGAAGAGTCAACTGATCGATTGCCCTATTGTTCACCATTGTTGGGGACTGTGAGACAGGCGCGCCATTATATCTGCCAACACCTAGAAGAAAATGCTTGTAAAATCATGCTAAATCGCCCTTTTTTGCCTCCTCACCAGGAGATTTCCACCTCAACCGTGGACAATCTGCATCAAACCCGGTGTCATAAACTACCGTGTCCGCGTGACTGAGTGTCCTACCACCCATCTGTCTATTACGTTCGCCATTGAGTGCTGTATGCATCGTTTGTTTCAGCACTGTACCCAAATGGCCTCGTATACAAGGTCACGGTTTATTCTGTACATGTCGCTATGGTAGCTAGGACACTCTCATGAGGGACACTCAATTTCTTTACACCGGGAATTTGCCCACTCTGACAAGTGACCCCTGTTACGACCCTGCTTACATCCCCAAATTCAAAAGTGTGACGCAAGTATTATGACTACACCGCCGCAGGAAATATGTTTAAAAAGCAAATATGGCAAACAAACTCTTGTATTGTAATAAAACCTAACCCCTAACTTTCGGGTGAACATGTATACAATTTAGAAGTGATATTGCTCGGCGTAGATTAAGAAAGATTTGCTCAACTCCATCGCCAATCAGTAAGATTTATTAGAGAAAATATCGAATATAACATATGGAAACATCTGCGCTTGGACCTAGAGGATGAAATCCATTATCCGATTAAAAGTTACCCATTTTTTTCATTTGCTACAGACAGCATTGTTCGTCCACAATTTCAGAAATTACGGTTCATTCTGGGATAAGTAAAAAATCTATTCCAATTAAGGGTAATTGCAACGCCAATAATTACACACGTGACGTCCATTAGGTAATATGTACTTCTGCCAAACGTTAGCAAGAGCTTGAACTATCGGTCAATATTTTTCCAATATAATTACCAAACGATGTATATCGGTTATAATACATCACAAATAATGTTCATTTGATCGGTATAAATAGCTTCGAAGTTGTGACGGGATATAACCAGCGTCAATCATATGTCTACCGATATCTTGTTGTAGTCCAATTATTTTTGGAGTTGTAACATGCAACAAGCGTTAATTGTACACATATCAGCGTGATCAACTTACAAAACATTTTTTTTCAAGGAATCAATCTAATGGGAACAATATGTTATAACGGATTTCTAATCCAACGTGATTGCCAATTGTGTTAAATGAGAATCTGCAGCAGTCATTACTTACGGAAATTAAGATGAAGGTTGTGTGCTTCTATCATCATGCTCATTGGAATCCAAACGAATATTGTATCGTTTTTCGTTTGTTAATATGTTTTAACATAATTAAATCCAGATCGATAGTAAAAAAAAAAAAAAAAAAACACCCATTACGGGGGGTATAGTAATGTATCCAAATCAATTATAATAATGTATTCTGAATGATATCCTGAAAGTGTGTAGGAAAGCTCAACGTTGTTCCTCAATAATCTTGGCATCATCTTTGTTATTGATTCGGCAGATATTATCTAGGGAGCTATGTCAACAACTGTTAATTAGAGTAGATGTGATTCGTATGTTTTAACAATTAGTCCACTCAATCTACAGTATGACTAGACATAATTGTAAAGAAGGTTTCTTGCGGTAACTTGTGTACAAACCCTCCCAAACACCATATCAAAAAGGTAGAAAAAAGGAGCATGGCAAGACATGTAAATGCATAAACCAAGCTGATTTTGCCTATTGGTTATTGTTCAACATATTAACTCTTATTTTATGAAGGTTTTTTTTACAACATTTTTAACTTCTTGTTTATCAGACTCTGTATGCTGTTTATGGTATGCTTGCAAAAAGTCTTGTATTGATACATCAAAAGTGGAAAGCGAGATGACAATTTTTCAAGATGGCTCTGCCCGTTTGTAACGCCAAAATGTAAATCCCCCTTAAAATTGAATGATGGGACCAGGGGTCTTAGTGTTGTTCAATATTCAGGAAGTTCTGAAAACTCCTATATAGTGAAAGGTCCCGTCTGTATGGGAAGGGGTGTCTGCTATCTTGATGATTGAAAGAACGGGTCGTCAGGTTGGTGTTATTATGAAAAGTTTTTGCCAAGTAGAGAGCTAATAGTGTTGAAACCCTCAAGCTGATTCACATTTGATTCTATATGTGGGGTAGCCTTCTTGTCAGTCATCTACCTAAAGGATTCCCACGCAGCGTATGGTTGTTTTCAAAGATGTAGGGTTGTCAAGCGCTTTCCTGGGAACTTTAAAACCTGGTTAAAAACATGTTCTCCCAAGATGGTGGTAAGCATATCAAGTGCAGGCCTTGCAGCATCACGTTTGTGCCTTTAAAATTCTAATGGATTTAGTAGGTGTTTCTTTAGTCTCTCGAGCTTTGTAGACTTTGTCATGTGAGGGCAAAGGGCAGTAGAGAGTAGCAGTAGTCGTCTTCTTTTCTTCCGAGGTAGCATCTCCGGCTTTCATAATACTGTAACTTGCGTTTTTTTTGTCTTCAAACTGGTCAACACGAGTGTTGAACTTGTTATGTGCTGCTACATATACTGCTCCCAAAGCTTTGTATTTCCCACTATAACCTTCCTACAGTCGTTGTTTTCATGGGATATCTGGGAGGAAGATGATCTGGCCCCATACAAGAGATAATTATATGACCAGACTAACAAACTTCAACAGTTTGTGGCTCTGTAATCTAATTCTTTCTGAACCTGAAGGTAGTTCAGCTGGAAAAGTTCTCCATGGGTGACGTTGTATCCACAGTCTACTTGCTGATTTTGGAATCTGTTTTAGTGGCAATAATGTTTAAATTTTCCATGGAAGTCCTTATGTACATACCATTTCTGTTGGTCTCGTGGTTGCAAGTGAAAACAGGCGTGTCTTCAGGCCCATGCTTAGCTTTTTAATCTACAGGGATGTACGATATGGACTGCAACTGTGGTGGCGGTGGATGTTCACGGTAAAAGAGAGAAAATTGGGGGGGGGGGGGCTTCCATTACGGTAGCCGATGTGCCTTGGGATTAGAACCCTTTCAAACTGGCTTGTACCAATGACCCTTTTGTGCTGCTCTGCTTGTCCACTATTACCCGGGTTATACCAACTTTCTTCTCTTCTGCTATCCACTTTTTTCACACATTGCAAGTATGCGCGCAAAACCTTTTGAACAAATTTATAATTCGTGGCCAGCAATTTTATAATTAGTGGGCAATTTGAACTCTGAACTTCTATTTGCTACCGCAAGCGGACACCCCTTAAAGTTTCAACTGCGATGACCCCCTTTTATGAGCTTGTGTACCGAGATGATCTATTTTTGGTACATTTTAATCTGGATGGACCTACTTTTCACCTGGCTACGGCACATTAACCACACTTCAGATAGGGAGTGCCCCCCGCACTGGCTACATTTTTTATTCTAATTGAACCAATGTGTTTAAATAAACTAGCTAATAATAATTGCTAAATAAAGATCTTTCCATGTGCGTCGAAATTGTAGTCTGACAAATCATTTAGAATGCAAAATAATGTTTCCCGGGGAGAAACTGCGGCATCTTGAATAATGACCATAATTTTCTACTTTTAATGTACAATTGCAAGTGCTACACATTTGCAGGAATAGGCATGAACAACAAATTCAATACTAACAAGAAATTTGCAATTTTCCCTAAAAGGCCTTTTATGATCTACACACATGTGTCGAAATATGGCCAATACGTCCACATAATATAAATGCAAATTAGCCTGTCTGGCGTGCTTCCGTTTTCTACCTTTTGATATGTTTGTTTGGGAGAGCTTTAAGCTACTAGTTACAGCAAAAAATCTTTCTGTAGCAATTTGTCAGGTGTACCTAGTATTGTTCATAGTTGAGTGGACTAAATGTTTCACTTGCATGCCAAATATACACCACGCTCTCCTATAATAATGGATTGGCTACACAAAGTTATTTACTGTCGATCAGTGAAGCAACCAAGAGGTTCTATATAGATAGAGGAGGCAAAAACGTTACGTAATCTTAGAAATACACCGTCTCGAATTGTGTTGCCGACCACAAAGAAAACAGAGTACCAACATAGAAAGCAATGGCTGCCTCCGCTTCTTCCACTACTGTGGGTGCCGCTGTGCATATCACTACCGATTAGTGATACAAATTAATGTATTGTGTTAAGGTGGCCAGGTGTAATAATAGTGTACCTGGATTCATTGTGCTCAGATACTCTTTTTTATCATAATGCAATGCGCGGCTTAGGTTGAAAAGATGTTTCCATTGAGGCGGTTTATTAAAATCAAGGACGACTGATGTTGCATTCATTCGTGTGTGGCCATGGGTTCGGACAAAATTAACCCCCAAAGCACCCCCAACATCAACAACTGAATTTGGCGGATTGTTGTATCGAATTGACATTATGTGTTGTATACAGCACCCAAAATAATAATTATTCCGGCAATATTCAAAATTGGTAGCGCGCCCAGCACAGGACGACTGGTTTTGGAATGGGTTTACCCCTTCGGAAGCACACGGTGGACATCTGGTTCCACCATTTACATAGCATACCAGAGACACCTGTTTAACAGAAGTTGTACTGCGACTTTGAGGGACAGCCATCCCATACGTGCACAACTTCCAAAATGCATGAGTCACTGAATGGCTTGATGTGTAATCTGTTATGTTCAATATTTCTACATTTCAAAGGACAAACACTTTGTGTAAATCACAGGTTGTGGCAGGAGATAGGCGTTCATCATAGTCGGGAACAATGGTGAAACATAGGGCAATCGATTCAGTGGACTCTTAGGCAATTAGTTCACGCTTTATTCCGTTGCGTCTATGGAGCCCGGACCTGATACATGTAGGACTATGATTACTTTCACAATTAGGGTTTGCTCTCGAGTAATGCAATGTCGTGTTTATACATTTACCTTGTTAGTACACCAGGTTGCTAATTGAACTATTGGTGTCATGTCTCACAATCTATACATATATAAGCACCGTTTGCCGAAAGATACTCGGAACACTGATCTCTTGACAATGGATTGGCTGCAACAACAGTATTTGGATATTAGATATACAAAATTAGATTTAGCAACGGGTGTATATCTTGGGAACCAACCAATAGCATTCAGAAGAAACCGGTTGTCTTTAACAGATTCTGTACTCTTTTGTGTCGCCTATCCACATTTCAGTGCTAACATATTTTGGGTAAATGACCGGTGTGAAAACAGATATAATCCGGCGGTGTTGGGTAGCCATAGTCCGGGCGCTCCATAGACGATAACAAAAAGCGTGAAACTAAGTTGCGTACAGAGTTAGAGTACTGAAGACGTTAAAATGGATCGATGGCCCTGTTGCTTCACCCATTGTTTCAGCAGGAATATGAGTACGGCCTGCGGACTCTAAATTCTACACATGCTCTAACATCCTGCTAGGGCTCTTTTGGGATTACCAATGGCTGTCAGGCTATAGAGGATTCAATGATGGCAGAAAAACCAGATATTGCAGATATTTCACAGCTTATCTGGCGCCGACAATGGGTGATTTCTTCTAAAGCGGATTTCAGAATTCTTTCTACTAATATAATAAGCTATTTAGTTTTAGCAAGGGTTATGTTCGTTAAGTCAAGGAATTGTTCTTAAGATATGCGAACAAAACTATAGCGCGACCTTGTCCTTCAAATGAATTTATCATTAAAGGATAATTACCCACACTAACGTTGGTTAGGACGAATCTCATATTGCATTACGCCGTACGCACCACTGTACTATTTGGATGTCTAAATAATATTGCATGGTGGGATTTGTTTAATTCCAATTTAGTTAGGTTTTGGTTAGGTTTTCGTTTTTCAGGTCTTCTTTGAAAAGTTGTAGTCCGATTCAAAATACAGGGACAAAAAGTCGTGTGTTTGTGGGGAATATACAATCTTAGGCAAAGATACCAATGGTGTGATTGTGTATTTATGTTGAAGTGCATTTTTGTTCTATTTTATCAACTTTATATTACTATGGATAATGTTGTAGGATACATACTGCTACATATCAGAAACATGTTATTGGCTTCGAGCCTACAATTTATTGGGAAAACACTTATCTACGTGTCTTTGCATTTATGCAACAGTGAGCGTCATAACGCCTGATTAGCATGTAAGATACAGCTTTCTGAAATTTCTCAAATTCTTTTACAAAATATGATTTCCTCTAAACTTGACGCTATTAACGTGATAAAGTGCAATGTGCTTGCATGTTTATTGACGTTTGAGAATGGAATTATATTTTGAGGCAGTGTAGAAAACTGATGGTATCTAATTTATTATCTTTGGGCAAAGATATGGGTTTCTATTTTTTTGTATTCAAAACCCCCTTGATTGACGCTATCGCATACGAGTGATCGCATACGTGTGATCCTGTAGCGTTGTAAATTATGTGATGACTTTAAAGATTACATTTGTCCAGCTTTATAGGAGTATCTGAATTAGAAATGGCGTTCTAAGAAATAAGCAAGCACGTTTTAAACTTGCATATAAGTGCAAGTTGTGGTACTATCTGCTATTCGCATTTAATGTATGGATTTAGAGACTGCTTTGACCTTCAAACTACCTTCAGCAGACACATCATCAATACATGTTTTTAACGATCAATTTGGCGCCATTTTACAAGATTACTTTATTGGCCTTCTGAAACCGCTATGATATGATAAGGTCAAATACAGGCTGCTGTCTATGTGTATCATGGTAGGGTTATGATAAGAAAAAAAATGTAAATACAACTTCTCTTTTGGGATCATTTCGTCGGGTGTCGGGTGTTTTATCATTCTTAAGAAATTAAGGGAAATGGTTCCAAGTACCAAAATCTTCAAACATGTACTTCCTTAATTAATCATCTTAATTAGAAATTTGGTAATTTTAACGTATGTTACATACCAAATAATTTCATGTATGTTGACGTATGTTGAGCCTTCTGTCTTAGAAGTGTATACGTGATTTCACAGCCGGGCTTTTAAAATACTTTTGTTTGTTAAAAATTATGCCACAAGCAAAATATGAAATTAATTTATAAATATTACTGTTACTAGACATTTATATTTACAGTTCAAATCGCTGAATCTCGGCAATCCATTCACCATCCGCCATTATGTTATAAACCGAATTGAGCAGATTCGCGATGACGCACGTTGGTTTGACGGATGTTTGGAAATGCAGAATGTTGTATTCCATAATGACGGATGCTGAATAACGCTTTAGTATAGGGAAAAATCAACATCCGGCACTGTCATGAATAAGAACGCCAATTTGCGTAATTTTTGGTGTGACGGATAAGATGCTGAACTTTTCCAATGTGTTACATCCATTTTATTAAGTAGGAATTAATGAATATTAGCTAAATAAATTTCCAGTTAATTTCGTTTCTTAATCGGATTTGATTGTTTGAATCGTATGTGGGGATATGTACGGACCCTCAAGAGTTAGCGATTTTTCAAAAGGGGAACGGGCTGGCGTAGTGTATCTTCCCTCGCCTTTCACCAATGAGGTTCCGGGTTCGATCCCCGGTTGGGCTAGTTCACGGTGGCTTTATGTGAATTTAGTTTCTCGATACATACTCTTTCCCTCAGGTTTCCTCCGGCTACTTCGGTTTCCTCCTACTTCTAAAATCGAGCTTCTTGGCAATAAATCTGTTTTGGTATTATGGTTTCTCTGATGTGCTGAGCACCTTTCATGGCTGCCGCAATGCACAGCGCCTTGAGCACGTTTGGATATGTCGCGCGTTAAAAATACACATTATTATTATTATTATTATTATTAAATGCGATTTTCTCAGAAACAAAAGTTCGTATTTTGTTTAACATCCGTCACTTTATAATACACCTGACGATTTTTATTTTTTTAAATATTTTTATTAGTTTACTTTTTTATTTGTTTATATTTATTTATTTTTCATTTCTTATTTATTCTTGCTCCAGAAGAATTTTCTGGTAGCAAGATTCACTACATTTTCTACAATACGTTGGTTAAATTATTAGCAGAGCGAATATTTTAAGGCTCCGCATTACCATATATGTATAGTGATTGTACACCAAGGAAGATATATATACGTTGTGCGTCACAGACAATTGGCACATTTTATTAAGCCAGCATCCATTATTAACATGATTAGCCCTAAATATTGCAAAGCGATATATTATTAACCAATACTTGGACTTTGTAATGAAGAGTCATAATGTGTAAATGACAGTTCTCGTGAAATCGGCCAATTAATTATTTTCTGGGAACTAACACCGTAAAACTGCATAAGGGGGGGGGGGTTCCTGGGGGACCCATTTTGTTTTTCACCCGGCGATTTTTAACGCTGCAAATATATTGGGTTTATAATTTTTGTAATTTGTCTAACTTATAGTTGCGCTGGCATGCATTGGTGCAACAAAAACTCCAAATCCCATCGCGCGTCGTTATTTTGCTTAATTAGCATGGGTCCCTATGGCCCCCCCCCCCCCCTTATGCACTAACGTAAGTACCCATGACAAATAAAAAAAATCTTATTAGAGTTACTAGCTGATGTTCCTTATTTTCATAATTCATACACCTAGTGACCTAACGAAGTAAATAAATAATTAAGAAAAATCTTGAGAGTATAGTAGGCCAATGAGCCTAATATTTTATATTCATCACGCATTACGGTTTACGTAGGACCTATGGTAAATTATACAAGTAACCTTAAAAATATCAAATGCATAGACATTTATGTTTTGCTTAATATGGGTAAATATAGTTCATTCTTCACCACTTAAAGCAATCAGCCTAGTCTATGGTGAAGCCAAATGCCGTTAGAAAATGCAGAAAAAAAATTAGTGTCTTTTTTCGCACATTTCTGACGCAACTTAAAATCAATGTGTTGCCCCTAATTTTCTTACTGAACAACTTTCGTCCGTTTTTTTATTAATACTTTATTGTTGATGTCTTTGAAAAGCCTGTCTAACATATGGTGCATTATCATCACAGCTCAAAAATTCCTTTTAGGAACAGTGGTTATATTAGGGGGGGTGGGGTTCCCTAAACCCCCCCCGTTTATGCATAAACGGAAGGGCAAAACCCCTTATGCAGTTAAGTGTTAACGCATACCCTAAAACATTCATTTATGTGTCTTGAACGTGTTCAAATATCAATAACAAAAATTAATTATAATATTGTCTGCTCATTGCCACTTTTAGAATATGTCTATTGATATTGACCTAACATTTGTTTGAGTTTCTTCTTATAAAAAAACCTTAAACAAATCTTTGCCAGGAATCGTCAACTCCGATAACTACAAATTAAAAACACTCTTCTCCCAAATGCAAATTCTTTCCAACTTTTATAGTAATCTCAGGAAACCATGTATCCAGTGGCTACCCTCTAAATTTTTGCAACGGATAATGTAATTGTGTTCAAATGGTCAAACCATTTTGTTGAGTCTACTGATTAATGTAGCCAAAGAACTTAAATAAATCGGTTTGTGTATAGACTGCCGAATAAGTCAATGTTTTACAAAATGCCCCTTGTTGCCATTGGGTCCAAATTGAAGAGCACAGGACATACTTTTCAGTTCTTATTATACAGATGCAAATAAATGTTGTGTATGCGTCTGTTCGGTTGTTAACGGTCGGAACCTATTCTTTTGTTCTAAGCAATGAAACGGTTCAGCCGCCAAGAACTGTCGGTCTACGCGGCGGTTTAAGCAGATGCCGGGCCCCTTCCCTTGCATCTGAAAACTATCGACATTTTCTTTTGAAGCTTTCCCTGTGGGCTGTTAAAGAAAAAGTCAAGTCAAGTCAGGATTGTCACAGCGGATGGTTGACAACAAATTTCACAACCTTGTGACTTTAAGCCTGCCAGCTTGGATAAGGCCTAATGTCTAGGTATATTGCACGTCCTATAGTAAATCTTGGCCTATAGATGAGTTGACACCAATGTTCAAAAACAGTTAGCAATCCATCTACTGACATATTAGAGGTGCGAAAAGTATGCCCATACAGTTACTGTGAGTTACAGCATTCAATATCCTTATCACGCGCCTGATTGAGCGGGGCAATTTTAAAAGCACAAGCCCGGCAGTGCTCACAGCATACTGCCGGCATGCTTTGGTCGTTTGCCCAGGCGTTGACGTCACAATGTCAACTCACTATAGGTGAAGACGGCTAGTCTCTCCAAGCAGTCACTTGTCTGAAGCGAGACATCTCTAATTCTTCTTTTGAAGCAGGTTTAATGTCCCTATTTTGTGTCTATAAATGATTTACTTAAGTCACATTTCTGCTTTTTGATCTTATACTATGTCTTTACGTAAGACAGTATTTGACATGGTATGTTGCTTTTAAAAATGCAAAAGCGTTGGCTGCTAAGGCGCTTATTGTTTAGAGTGCGGCTCTGAGACTTGGTTTATAATTGTACTAATGAAAAATGTCCTGCTTAGAAGCGGAATTGGCTTTCCAATAGCCCGCTGAATATATGTTTCTATTAATATTTAATTGCCTTTTCTCTTTTGTTTTAGTTCGTTTGGCCCCATCACACTGTCCACAGCTACTGATAAAGAGTTCTACGGTCACATTTCTTATATGAGAGATTGGGGAATGACCAAACAGATGGGCGTGTCCTTCCTATTACTAATAGGCTATCCCGGCCCTCTCTCTAGCATATAACTTTCTCAACCTAGTACAGATGTTCCTACTACATTTCGTCCGCACACCGTAAGTGATAATTAATTAGGGTTCCTTAAAAGGTGCGTGTTCCGATCGTCTTTGCCCCACGTTTACCTGAAAGGCTATTCGAATTTTGATATCAGATGAAGGCCGTATTTTTCTTTCTCATTGCCCGTCCTGAAATTTAGGTCTTACATCCATTTCTTCCCAAGATATAACAAAATTCCACCGTTTTAATGGTTCAAACCATCACTATAAGCACATTGAATAGGGCTTTGGCAATATGCGTTTAGTCTTTCGTGCCATAAAACGCAGTTTGTTTCTCTATATTACTTATGGGCGTATGTGCAAAGTGCCAGCTCTCGTATCAAGGTATAAAACACAATATACAAAAATCGAACAAACCCTTTAAAATTATTTTTAAGACCACCTTTTTGAATTACTTTGGAACACTATGTCTTCTATTTCTAATCATGAAAGCATTGTTAACACACCTTTAAATGTTATATGAAATATCTTAAACTTAAATGTAAGCCTTGAAAATTAAAACCCGTCAGTGCAGGCCAGCAAATTATAAAGCCATTCTTATCATATCACAGGCTACTTAGTATCTAGCCTGGTGCAAAAAAATGAGTGTCCTTCCCCCATTATAGAGTGTCCCTACCTACCATTTCCACATGTACGAAATAACCGGATGACCTTGTAGACGAGACTCTTTGGGTACAGTGCTGAAACAAATTATAACGTACAACACTCATGGAGAACACAATAGCCTGGTGGGTTGTGGACACTCAGTCACAACGTAGACAACGATTGAATTCGTGGTTTAATAGAGGTATTAGAGCTAGGGTTAAATATGCGTACCTATATTCTGTAATAATGCATTCATTTTTAGATAATCTTTTATGAGTTTTTAAATAGGGATGGATATGTTTGTACGTTAAAGCACCACCTTTTTTATCAAATTAAATCTTGAGAAAAACAATTTTTTGCTCTAATGCGTATTTGAAACATCATATCACACCAGTTCGTCACCATCTTTTACAAAAAAACAAACACACAAACCCCTTTTAATCACTTCTGTTGGGGCTTTTTAAAAAAATGATTTATTTTAAATTTATTAAGCATTTTTTCAAGGTGAATACGAACATGATAACACCCTCTTATATATTCTCACTTGACTGTGAGGTCCAAAAGTGTCTTTATGTGAATGATTTTGCGGCTTTAGAGATTTGTCGCTGAATTTTTAGATATAAAAGAGTGTTTCCTCCCTTTGCATGTGTGCGATTGATGTCGGAAAAGATTTTTGAAAACAAATATTTTTATCATAACACATCTGTGATATAGCAATAAACTACACTACTTTAATCAGCTCCAGATGTAAGGATAATCAAGATTTCATAGATCACAGCGCCCCATTCTTCCAGTAAAATCGAAATAAACCGGATGGACTATATTAATCCAACCCGTACAATGGTGATACTTCAGCCCAGTATTCCCGCCAAAGTGGTATTACAGGAAAGGTGTGGGCAATTCAAAGACAAGATCACACCACCGCGAAACATAAACGACCATCCTATCTGCTACGAAAATAAAAATTGAGGAAAAAAAATACAGTAGATTCATATTTTGTTTCGTTTTTGATAATTTTGAGGTGATAATGACATGCTACTTAATGGAACTCGAGGACAATTCCAGAAAAGTGTGCTCCCATTTTTGGTTTTCCTTTATTTTTGGTTTTGGCACGTCCAGCGACTGAAAATTCGGGACAGGTTGATTAGGTCGACTCTAGGGTCACGGTAAAGGCTTTAATGAGTACCCAGAGATTGCGAGATTATATGCCTGACTGATAAAGCCCGTACAACCCTCATAGAAGTATTGACATAGACTATAGACTAGATTATTCAAAAACTTTTTTTAGTTTTGTGTATATACACGAAGAAAAGCCCAAGAAATTATTAAAACAATTATTTAGGTTTAACCAAACCTCATATTATAATGATAAGCACCCAAACAAATGGTAAAATTTTAACCAAACAACCTGGTTTTAGTTTAAACATTGAGCAAATAGAACTGTACTAACAGTTGAGTAAAAAGTTTTACCAACCGTAGTATTTTTGAATTCATCAGCCGTCGTTTGAACCCACAAATGTTGGGGCAACCATGGTAATCCTAGGTGCTTAAAATTAACGAACATGATTAAAATTTTAATCAACTTTTAACAGTGTGTATAGGCCAATTATGAGCAGTCAAGTTCAACATTTAGATTTTGGTATTATTTTCTTACTGTTTTAGGTTTTAGAGAGTAAGATTAGGTTCAGTGTAAGTTAAGTACTAGGGTTAGGGTTAGAGAAAATTGTCTAGTTTCTGGTATTGTATGGGTGACATATTGTTTCGACTCCATCATTGCTGTAGCGTATGGGAATGTAAGAAACAAACCCTGCAGTGTTGCTTGCGAAACATTAGTCTTGACATATCAATGGAAAGCATATACCAACTGTGTTTTCCGGCAGTCCATTACCATGTCAAATGGATTAGCTTGTATGTTTTGACAAGCAATGAAACAGTTGTGTATCTTCTTCTTGGCTGACGTGCATGACTGCAACATCAAATATTCTAACATCATATCACCGTATCAAATTCCAATTGCCTGAAGCTGAACGTACAAATGCTAAGTACGCGATTGTAAGAATACTCTTTTGTACGTATACTTGCTCACCGTTTTGAAGATGTGTTGGTATACACTGTCGCTATGTCTGCCCCAATCTCACGGAATTTTGGGAACAGTTTAAATTCCCATAACCATGCATCAAGGAGATTTTGAGATTCCTGAGTTAAGTGATTTATTGAAATTATTGGTATGAATCTACATCGGCACATTTAAAATGAAATACCCTATATAAAAACGTACTAACATGTTTTTTTCATTCATACCATTGAGGTGATCCTAGTCTTGCGAAAAGAACTCCAATTTATGTCGACAAACTGTACACCACAGTATCAGCATATCATGAAGCTACTGTTATTCCTGTGGTCGATATTTACAACTGCCGCTTGCAATAACCCCGAAACAGAAGCCAGCGAAAATATATCAAGTGACTTCAGTAAGTTAGCCAAAAGCCTCATCCTGTGTACTTCGTGAGCACACAAAAGGATAGGAGCGAAGTTCGTATAGATTTTATTCGCAAAAAAATACACTTTTGGGGGGGTAAAACCTCAGTGATGAGAAAAAATGTAAAGAGGGGTTAAGATTCATCTGTGATACAAAGTTTTAGTTTGGCAATAAACACTAACAATCCCTGAAAACGTGGACATTTAAAAAGGTTCGCGTATATTTATAGTTTTAATATCGCAGCTCCATCTGTAACGCACGATCTTAATACAATGATGGCTACACAACAAGGGGGTGAAACGAATCCTCAAAACTCAGTCGTTCCGTGCTGGGGCGCTGAGCGTTTTGAATAGTGCCGCGATATAATCTGTTGGGTGCTGTATGGTAAAAACCTAACAGAACCTCCCCCCCCCCTCCCACTCCCCCCCCCCCCTCCTGCTTCCCCCTCCCATCCTCACCCCCCCCCACCCCTCCCCCCCACGAATTCCATCCGCTTCCTCGCTAGTTAATCACCTATTCTGGGTTACGAACTGCCACTCCCATCCAGTTCACTCAAGTCCCCCAGCCCTCCCTAACCGAGGAGGTAGCTCTACTGCTTATTCCTCCTCCCCACCTACCCTCTCACTCCCTCCCCCCCCCCTCTAAACACATAATGTCATTCGATACAACAATCCGCCAAAATAGCAGTTGTGGATGTTGGGTCGCTATTGGTGGTAAAGCTTCTACCCAATGCCACCAACGAATGGAAATGAACACTCAGTCGTCTGATTAATAAAGCGCTCACGATTATCTATCTTTCACTAAGCGCATGGCAATATGAGAAAAAAGAGTCATCTTCGAGCACATGATCCAGTACAAAACTATATTACACCTGCACCTCTAACACATACTATAATTGTATCTACTACCGATTAGTATATGCAAAGCGGCATCCCATGCACAGTATGTGGAAAAGCTATCTATACGCCAAATACAATGAGCTCAATGCATTGGCTTGATTCTGTGGTCTGTTATGTCACTTATCATATTTCATGGAAACAAATTTTGTATAAATGATCTGCTCTTAACCACTGCTTGGGCTCTTTTTGGATGACCAATTGGCCGTCAGTGCCTCAATTAGGAAGCCCCAGGTTTCAAGATCCATTGTATAGAGATCAGTGTTCGAAAACCACTAATGCCACGCGTCAGCAATATACGTACTTTTCATTGTACCGGTAGCGATTCTTTGTATGATGAATAGTGTCTTCATTGTTTTTAAAAATGTTTCTCAAGAATCCTATGCTCATTTTATAAAAATTAGGCACAAATTTATGCATTTTTAAACATAAATTTATATGTTTTAAGGAAACAACGTTAAATTAAAGCAGGTGTTTTTAATGTTTAAAGTAAACGCGATAGTTTTTCATACCTAGGCCAGAACTTGACTAACCACCGATTCATCTTAAATTGGTGTGAAAGCCTAAACACGGCGTGTGGCAAAACGATAGTGTAAATAATAAACATGGCGCTTCGTTATATATGTGCCGATACGATATACCAATAAATCCCTTTTAAATGATACCTTGTATGTTACAGCGCCGTCGGCACTTTAAATGCTACTCATCGAATAGCTTCAATAGATCCATGCATGGTTTGATCTTACAGTATGCAATACCAGAGTTTCTCCACTTTTTTGCCCCGATCCCATTTTTAATGATTATCATGGGGTACCGGTGTGAACGCAGATATAGTACGTGGGAGCCATAGTCGGGCTCCATAGACGATAACGGAATTTAAAGCGTGAAAATAGTGTTGCCTGAAGAGTCAACTGATCGAGTGTCATATTCTTTACCATTGTAGCCACCTCATCACCTTAGGGAATTAAAGGACAACTTTAAAAAAAAACACAAAAACATTTGTTTTGGAGGAAGATAGTGAAAGATCCTCAAATGAACCATTATTACCGAATGACTGCTACTTTTAATTCTTGCCACCGAAGTTCCCATAGTTAGACCCATTTTTGTCACTGATAGGCCCATGTCGAATGTCCGGCAGTCAGGAAAAGAAGTGTATATTAAATCTCAGCACCTCCAGTAATGGAGCCAACAGAAAAAAGCGAACTTAAAGAATAAAGCTTGCCACCAAAACGATTAATCATATTGCAAGGAATATCAAGTAATTGTCAAACGATTATAGAAAGCTTTGAGACCCCAACTGTATTACATTTAATGGAGAAAAATTATAATCATGGTGTGAAGTGGGTAAGTTTCGTGCCGTAGCCATTACTTTGTTGATCTTGTTGGAGTTATTTACGTGAATCGATCGGTGTAAAGAAAAACTAGGTGTCCCCATGAGAGTGTCCAAGTTACCATGAAGAATGTACAGAATAAACCCGTGACCTTGTAGACAAGGCATTTGAAGGCAGTGCTGCAAAAGTGATGCCTACCAGCACTCAATAGGGAACACTTGGCTAGATTGGTGGTAGCCACCATCACCACGGCCACGTTATTTTATGACACCGGATTCAACCGACAAGTACAATCTTCTGCAAATCATGTCGCCAGTATTACATAATTAATCAGTTTGTTTTTGTACTACGGATAGTGTGTGTGAATGAGTGTGTTAGATTTGTGTGTTTTTATGTGTGTGTGTCATGTTTGTTTTTATTTAGTTTGCTTGTTTTGGGTCTAATATTGTGCTAGAGAGAATTATTTCGAAGGTTCCAATGTGTGGCATTTCCGCATTTTATTTGTGCCTTTTGAGTGATTAAACATGAACTGGTGTCATAAAATACAGTGTCCGTGTGACTGATCCTCCTACCAGTACTACACACCCATCTTGCCTTTGTATTCTCCATTAAGTGCTGTATGCATCATTTGTTTCATCACCGTTCCCAAATGGCCTCGTCTACAAGGTCACGGTTTATCCCGTACATGTTGACATGGCAGCTAGGACACTGTCTAAGTAGGGACACTCAGTTTCATTACACCGGTGTGAAAGTAACTATAGTCCGGCGGGAGCCATAGTCCGGGCTCCATAGACGATAACGGAATAAAGCGTGAAACTAATGTTGGGTGAAGAGTCAATTGAATTGAGTGCCCTATTCCTTACCGTCGTAGCCGGACTGTGAGAACGCCGGACTATAACTACTTCTACACCGGTTTTATGGTTTCTGATTTATTTAGCAAGCGCGTGCCGATAACTCAGTTTAAACGTCCTGGGGGGTACAACGTGAGTAACCAAATACAATATATTATTGAAGGATTTCTTTTCGAAGAAGAAATCTTCAAGTTCCATTGGGTACACCATTGGGATGAAGCGAACAGCCTATATTGCATCGAAAATCACGTTTGAAGGAAAACATTTACAGTGTGTGTCGAGTCATAAAAATAAAATTCCGTTAACCACCAAAGTAGTATAGGTCGTGATGTTCACGCCCAACGGTTTAAAGTATCTGGTGATTGATTAGGAACATCGACCTAGCTTCTAATACGCCAAAGGGAAATGTTAGACACTTTATATATTGATTCCAACACCTTGCCTTAAATCGTACTATACCAATTACTAAGGAAAGACTATTGCACATCTGTCGTCCTTAAGGCAGAGTGTTCCATATTAATGTTCATGTCCAATTCTTTTTTGTAAGTGGCAACAACTTAAGATAACGTATAAGTACTACTTGTCCCGCCAGATGCCATATGAATAGGCATACACAGAGTAAAAATGCAATAAATACTATTGTATTGAGTTACTTAATGTGCGTTGGACTAATTATTTTTTATTCAACATACATGCTAAAGGGGCATTTCGTGATCCACAGCTCTCCCCCTACGGGAACTAAAAAAATGTTGAGATTTTTATTCATCTGAACCGTTAGCCTTAGTATCCACGTGTGCAATCTTACGTGCAAAATTTCGGCGAATCTGTAAGAATTCGCACTTTGTATTTTCTGCCCGGTAAACGAACAGAAATTAACGCACAGAGAATAGGGACCGTGGGAAACGAGCAATGCTCATAACACAAAAAACAGACAAGATAGGGATCAGCCCCAATTTTGGGATTAGTTTTTCTCAAAGAAGACCTAGTGATAAATGACTATTAAACACAGAAGGTGCTGAAATCACGAAAGCCCCTTTAAATGACCCCCATTCTACCCCTTTTGGAACAGTACAGATCTCAGATTGAAACCATGCCACAAGGTGCAGCAAGAATTGCGCACAAGGTGTGACGTTACATTATATAATTGTATAGCTGTATAGGTGCTTATAACAAAGAATAAAAGGATTTGTATAGTGATTCTTCCCACAATGCAGTTCTTTCAATTACAGGTTTTTGCATTTTTGCCAGCATTTCCTTGTATCGCTAGGAGCTATATAGGTATCTACTCAAGATTCGAGCATCGCAATATTCTTAGCCTTGACTGTTCTTTATTGACTGCTTATTAGCCCCAGGAATGCTGTCTAAACTTCTTGATGCCAATTTTGAATGAATAATAAACATTTGGGATTACAAATGGCTCTCTGTATAGCCATAAACCATGATGATTTTTCTATCAAGTCATTGTGGTTGATTTTTAAAGTATGTCGATTTATCATGGGGTCCGTCTATATTATCCAGTGCCATGTAGGTAGTAGGAGGGCAATCGACGTTAACACGTTGCCTCAAACCGGGGATAATGGTTGGAGGATAATTAATGGACCCAGCACATCAATTTCAAATATACGAACATTTCGTTGGTCTCAAACATAGTTATTTATAGCACTTTGTAAATCAAATAAGATTAATTGTGTTGGGTGTACTTGTAAGGGCGTTTTAATGTTGTGGACTAATTCTTTACTGCCTATTTGAAAGAAAATTTAAGAGTTACACTGATAACCCAACCCCCCCCAATATTTTTAAAATGAGGATGGACTGCACTTTTCGAATTCGCGTATGTGTAGTGGTAGGTGTGTGTGGACCATCTCATAAAAATATCAATTTTTAAAGGCCTCTTTTCTGTAGGAATGGCGTCTTAAAAAAGTTGCCTTAGAAGTCGTACAACAAAACGATCGTTTTATAGAAATGTAAACTATACCATGGTTTTTTCACGTACGTCAAAATTTTTAAATGGAGTTAGGGGTCCAGGTGGTGACATTCTTTTGTTTACTGCTATTAACCACTGTTGATTCCGCGAAAGTTGTGCCTCTGGAGGAAGACGAAGTAGCAGGGCACGATCATTTTAGCCAAATTCCGTATCGATATTGGGATTAGTTTTATATGGATTAGAGGTGAGTAAAATTTTTACTCTTTACCATATTAATGGGTTTTGTACAGGCAAGGGTGTGCCGTTAGCTTGGTCATCCAACAATCCAAGTGTTTTTTTTTTTTACGTGCGATACAAGATCCTAAACCCATGATGTCAACCACCTTCAGGGCGTGGCCAAGGATTTTGTTGACGAGGGGGCACCGATTTATGAATGTACTGAGCGAGTATTGTACCGACAAATGGGGGGGGGGTGCCAACGCCAACAAGGTACTAATAGGGTAGTAGTAGTATTGAACAATTAAGTAGGTATAGTAACAATTTTCATGAAGCTCTATCATCCACCACGCACTCAAAAAAAAAGGAACCGCTTTTGACAAATGTAACGACGGACCGGTTTTGTACCGACAAAAAATCTCGATGCCCCCCCACCCCGCAACGCCATGACCACCTTTGCTTACAGTTACAGTATGAGGCCGTCATTATGTGTCTAGCAAGATATAACATAAGGAAACCAATCAAAATAGACTTTCTATTATTGTCGGTTGGTGTGCTATCCGTGGGAGTTAAAATTGATTTTGTTGCTGTTTTGCGTTCAATAGGGCCTCTACTAAAAATGTTAGAAATGATTGGGGGAATATTTTCGGGATGATGACCATGTTGTAATGCATACATTTTGCCTATTGTAAAAATTAGCCAACCAAATGTCAAAACCCACACTGTAAAATATCATTTTTGGATCATTGTGAGAAATTGATAGGCTGTAAATACCAGGGGGGATGGGGGATATATGCCCCACAATATTGATGAGGGGGATTGTCAATACGATCATCCCCCAAGTTGATGCCAATTTTCATGTGTTTTTGACCAAAAATAACCTCATATTTTAACATAATAGTTAAAAATGGCAAATTCTGCGCGCTTCGCGCCGCATTTTGTTCTAATTACACTTACATTTAGCGATGTTTTTGCTTCTAAATGGCGAAAATGGAGGCGCGCTTTGCGCGCACATGTGCTAGTAATGGTATATTCAGAAATCACCATGTTCATCATAAATTTTCATCAAAACCATCCCCCAAATGTCAAAAAGAAATTTACGCCAATGTGGAGAGAATACAAACAAATCAGCATTTTCAACAAAATCTGAAAGCATTGGATCATTTTTACCCCAGGATGACATTGAGGAACCATCATGTGGCTAAGCGCTTTAATAACGGTCGCGAAACTAGGCAAATATATACTTTTTTTAATCCTTATAAGGAGACAATGTGTTAATGTACATTAAAAAAGCACAATTTGGCTCGATTTTAATTTCTCACTTAGTAATATTTCCCCCTTGAAGAAGGGGGAAGCAGTCCGAAAATTTGCACCCAATCTGCCCGTCCTTATGAAATGAAAAAAAGCAAAGGCAAAGAAAATCAATTTAGCACAAAAATCTAGGGAAACTGTTTCCTATGACATACCAAACCACACTAATAGGATCTCTGACAAAGGACAAAACCTTTTAAACCTTTCTTACCATGTCTCTGATGTGGCTAAAAAATAATATAACCCAATGGATAACCAATAAATTGGATTAATAGACTAAGTGCGTTAAAGAACGTATAGGCAGACAAGAGAGTTATTTTAGTGCCTTTGGTATTACAAACGATTTAGATGCTTTTCAGAGAGATAATTATTAACTTCATGTAAAGACATTTTTGACATTAGGAGGGTATTTGATGTGACATTCCAAGGCTGACAAGCAATTCGCCGTAGATTGTAGTAAGCTAATGAGGTAATAATAATTATAGGTGTCCAGGTATTCCCAATGCTCATTTCACCCTATTTAAATTTACCGCCCAGTCCTGGAAATTTTATAACATGAACACACCTGTTTTACTGCATTGCTTCCCTCGTCCTACTCCGGTCAGGTATTTAAAACGATTATATAAAATTTATAAATGGATGAACCACCTGGTGTGCTAAAAGTGAGATTCTAAAACAAAATAATGTCTAGGACCGGTATTTTTTTATTTGTTTCATAGCATCAAGATAAGAAATCTTCGAGGCACTTAAGAAATGGTTCAAGCATCCACTTGCTAATGACAATAACAACTCGTTGTAAAATTTCTGAGGGTTTGAAAATGGTCTCAAATATTCCGATGTTGCTTGTGGCTGAAAAGCACTACAACCTTTCTTTCATTTGTGGTCACCGTTAATACATAATAACTGGCCTGTTGGGGGGGGGGGTTGGGAACACATTAAAGGTCATCCCAGCGTACAATTACTGTGTTATCAATAGCGTGGCTTAACACCATCCCATAAGCCACGCACCTACGTATACCTTACACCAGTAATTTAGCATGTTAGGGATTAAAAGTGTGTTTCTAGAATCACTGACCTATCAGGTGAAGTCTTCGAGTGGCAATGAATTATGGGATTGGTTAAAACGTCTTTGGCTATCAACACCAAGCAAACATGATGCGCGTAAATTAAACATTATATAAATATTTAACAGAATGTTATAGAGCACTTTATCTTTCACCTCCTTTGAATTATGTTGTTTATAACACAGACACGAGCCATGGACTGCTTCGCTTCATAAGTATAAGTTTCTAGGAAAATGCAAATTGGTGAAATTTTTTGGGAAAATTAAAAACAAAATTGAAGCAACTTTCTTTTGTCATCGTATCCAGAGGGTCCACTATGTATGTCATAATTTATTTCAAATTACAATTGCAAACAAGAACGGTTTTAAAACTGATCTATAAATATAAGGCACATCAGTGATTTGCTCAAACCAAAAATAATGGGAAACGCCTAAAAAATACGAATTTTGCATGTTCGTAACAATTGTAGGTATCCTAACATAACCTCCTCACGTTATAAAGAGCACCAAAAGCAACTAATACTCGACCAATTCTGATCTTTTGGTCATCTAACTATCGTATGGACACTTACTAGAACATGAATGGGAAATTCATAATCTTTGGACAACTATGTTTCTAATCATTTTTTTCTGTTTTGAAAAAAACTTGTGAGAAATCTAACAGACTTATTCTCTTCACGTTTAAGCTATTCGTGCAAATTTTAAATATTTTGGACTCTTTCGCGTGTGGGGGGAACCACTGATAGTGGCTTTAATACAAACGTGTTCAAAACAAGATTCCACATAAACATGTGCCACAGTACGACGAATCTTGATGGATGTACCTTTACGACCCTAATAGGGCATGATAGGGAGCATGTTACCCACAGCCACGGTGTTTTATATTCGGCTCCATGACTCTTGTTCAAATGTTTGTTTTGTATAATTATTATTAGGCTGAATTCTTATGTTTTCCCCAGTTTGAAAAAGTCCAAACTGTTTCTGTTTTCAATACTATTTTAATCTTAGGCACTTGGATTGAGTAATGATATCGATTGACACACTTCCAAATTGAATAGGTTTATAAAATTCTCTGAATGAACTTGAAATGGGTAGATAATTTTATGAGGAATGAGCGAATACACGTGTCCAGTCCCGTGAGTCCAGTCGTATTCCTAATTGCACAGTGTACCTTTCAATAATCGATATCAAATTAAAACGCTTTATGGAAAAAATAACTATTTCTTACAGATCCTTTTAATAACTTGGACACTTAAAGAGACATGAGGAGATTTCCAGAAAGAAGCGCCCCCAATTTTTCTCGAACCCCGGTTTTTTACCTTTTTGCAATGCTTTACCAATGTATTAGATCACACCTGAAGTGAATTAGCCGAAAACGCCGTCTTTATGTAATAAGATGATGATTTAGTACTTTCTGTCGTGCACGACAGAAAGTCAAAGCATGGTTTTCTATGGGGAACGATTACGATAGCAGGCAAGTTCAAAACAAGGTTTGCGGTTTTCTTTTGCACCTGTTTGTCCAATAAACATTCCAAACGTTCTCGGTAGGTGGTCTACAACCGATCCAGTGAAATTTGAGAGAATTCGTATCCTAAAAAAATCTCCTGTCACTTTAAGTGAAGGAAAACCAGAGAAAGCACATTACAAAGTCGTAATTCATGGGTATATCCTAGACCATTTTATGTCAGTTGCATGCATAGTGCTCTGGATAATTATTGGACAACCCAGACATGACATGGTATTGCATGAAGCCTCCAAGACTCCATGTGAATTTGTTTTCCGTTCCATTCTTTTTAGTGCAGTTTTCTCCGGGCACTTCGGTTTTCTTATGCATTCCCATGAATCTATGCTCTGTTTTACCTCTGAAAAGAAAAGAATAAAAAAATATTTAGTTCATCATGAATGATTGCAAGCATTCGTTTATAGTGTCTTAATGTTAACTAAAAACAGTTGTTGCTGGGGTGGCTTGAGATATGGTCCTCCGGACTAATAGTCCATCTACAAGGGTGAAGAATTTAAAACTCTGAACACAATATTAGTTTCATGTTTTATTCCTTTGTCGTCTATGAAGCCCGGACTATGGCTCCGGGCGGACTATGTGTATTTTTACACAGAGGGAATTGTGCTTTTTCAGAAATAAGAAATTAAAAGTCAGTATGTCAGCGATCTCTAACCGTTTGTGTTTGATCCGCGAGTTGGTGACACCGCATGGTATTGGGAAGTGCTGCTGCATTATAATAAAGCTTGAATAATATTTTCCTCTGTTCAGGAACCACACTTCTTTTTTAATTAACTCAAAGCAATTGTCAGAAAAATGCAAGTGCATCCTTTGCCTTTTTGACATTTGAAGAAAAAAGAAAAAAACAAGAACACAATTGTTTTTTGATATCCGTGTGAGACGTGCCTATCTAATTTTCTTGACGCATTAAAAGGAGAAGATAAAACGTCTTCACCGGTACTTGGAAATGATCTCACACCCCCGTCATCGTGTCTTGTTATCAATAGACCGTGTCTCCGTCATAAATCATAAACGTCTACCCCTGTCTTATTGACATTCTAACATTTACCAACCACGTGTGTGTATTATTGCTGGTTAGCAATTAATGTCATATGGTGGTTTCACTGATCATGGCTATGTCAGTTTAAGTTTGACACGTTTCTTGATTTACGAGATAAAAGAGTAAATTAACCACAAAGAGTGCATCCAGATATTTAAGATTTTGTGTTTTTCAAATGTGTATGACATGTAGATGGATCGGCTGCGTAATATAGTGACGTATTTGCATTAAGCATTTCGAGAAAAACGGCTTTGAAGATTTTACGATCCCAATTTGCTCCATGCTGTTAATTAAAACATCTCAATTAAAACCTAATGAAAAATCGTCAAAATAAGTTCAATTTCAAATATATCCAACTAATCAACTTCCAATTCATTTAGATATACGAAAAACCGATGTTAAAGGTGCAACGAGAGATTTCAAATACCAGGTGTCCCTTAAAAATCGAAAGTACTGATTTTTGCCCTGATGTAAAGCTTTCCATCATAAATATCTGAAAAAAAAAAAAAAAAAAAAAACCGTCATCGTGTCTTGTTATCAATAGACCGTGTCTCCGTCATAAATCATAAACGTCTACCCCTGTCTTATTGACATTCTAACATTTACCAACCACGTGTGTGTATTATTGCTGGTTAGCAATTAAAGGAGGTTGTTCCGATTTATGTGTATTGTGTTCTCTACTTGATATGAGAGCCTGGCACTTGCACATACACCCCATCAAGTACCGTGGGAAACAAACTTGCGGTTTTGATGGTAGACGCAATAATGCATGTTGCAAAGCCCTATTCAATACTGTGCTAATAAAAGTGGTTAACCACTAAAACGGCGGTTTTTTGTTTATATCTTGGGAATGAAATGGATTCGAGGGCTCAAATTTCAGGACGACAATGAGAAAAATACGGCCTTTCATCTGATATCAAAATCGATACTACTTCCGGGTAAATCAGGGGGGTCCCAAAGACGATCGGAACACGCCCCTTTAATGTCATATGGTGGTTTCACTGATCATGGCTATGTCAGTTTAAGTTTGACACGTTTCTTGATTTACGAGATAAAAGAGTAAATTAACCACAAAGAGTGCATCCAGATATTTAAGATTTTTTGTTTTTCAAATGTGTATGACATGTAGACGGATCGGCTGCGTAATATAGTGACGTATTTGCATTATGCATTTCGAGAAAAACGGCTTTGAAGATTTTACGATCCCAATTTGCTCCATGCTGTTAATTAAAACATCTCAATTAAAACCTAATGAGAAATCGTCAAAATAAGTTCAATTTCAAATATATCCAACTAATCAACTTCCAATTCATTTAGATATACGAAAAACCGATGTTAAAGGTGCAACGAGAGATTTCAAATACCAGGTGTCCCTTAAAAATCGAAAGTACTGATTTTTGCCCTGATGTAAAGCTTTCCATCAAAAATATCCCTATCTGAAAGGATTAAGCCAAGAAATGTTTCTTTGGTAGAAAAATTGTGAAATTTCTAATTTCGTATAGGAGCAAATACGAAATTAACCTATGTTTTACTTAAAATATGAGTAAATCAAAATCGCCTTTTTTCTCACTTTTAAGGCATTTCTGTAGCGAAATGCAAGGCAAGAAATCTATTGAGTGTCTAATCTATATGAAATTACTATTATAACACAATATTTGGGTGCCTTAAAATCTCTCGTTGTGAAAACTACAAAATAACCATTTCTATGTGCAAATAACAAATACGTCGTTATGCAATACGTCATGTGAAAGGACAAAATAGCCTCTACCGTAGACTGAAATATACGTTGTACAAATACTTCATTATGTGAAACGGCGATTATACTTCTAAATGTAGATACGATGCTATGAGCCTACGTCGCGTCGTTATGTGATGCGGACAATTTAAGGTTTTGCAAATACGTCATAAGTAATTAATATTTGACTTAAAAGCGACTTTAAAGAGACACTGGCACATTTGAAAAATAGTGCGCCCTCAAGATTTTTCAAAATCGATATTTTTGAATGGTTGTAAGGCTTTTATATTCAAAAGCCCTCACCCGAAATGGTTAAAACCAAATCAGCTTCCTTATGGGTAAACAGAACGATTTTATAATTTAGCGTCGCCGGCGACGTTAAATTCTACAGACGCCGAAAATGGCGTTTAACACAACACGATGTTTCCCACGCTATGCACACTATTTGATCGTCTATCACCTTTGTGGTTTGTGTATCAGGAGTACGAGTCAAATATTCATGTATTCCACCTTTGTTGAGAAGTTATGGAAAACTTAAAAGTTGACCTACAATACTTGGATGTCTTATCCTCATATCCATGCCCCGATCTGTTTTGGTACTTTTTATTTTATGTGTAACAATATCTCTGTTCTTCCAATGCCTAGACAATCATTTGAGACCAAAGGGAAGAAATTTTAATATTTTTGTGAAAATGTTCCAGTGCCGCTTTAAAGTTGAAATTTTGTGAAGTACCAATCAACCTTTATGCCAAATTTCTCCAAAAAAAGTCCAAATATGTCGAACACGTCACTATGTGAGGTGGCCACCGGTAATGGTGAATTATTAAATGGTTAATACGGTCCATTTTGGTCAAATCTGTGGTATTTTGGCCTATTTTGTCTGATAACAATCGTTTCTTCAATCTACCAAGTCTCGAAGCTTTAAAAAAAAAGAACAACTATTTATAATTAGAAGTAAATGCAATTTGGCACACAACTGTGAGCTTTTTATTACGCGCAGTACATCAGTATCCGTCATAACTCAGATATCCCTGTTTACAAAAGTTCACCAATTTACATTTTCGTGTTTTTCATATGCCATGTAGCGCATACGACGCACAATAAAAAACCAAAACTCAAAGTGTAGTAGTGACAACTACGAATAACAGTGTATGCGACCCCATCATTACAAAAAGGAATTGTCCTGTAGGTAGCAAAGCCATATTGTAAAAGGCAATAACCTATGGATTCACACGTGGGATACCTTTAGATATATTTTTAAAGCATTTAAAGACCTGTATTCTAAATCAGTATATTTGAACGTTTACTACATTTTCCATGCAGTTACTTTAAAATTACTTGTGATTATTTAACGACGCTGTCATTAATAGGTGTCTCCTTCAAATCCTCCGTTTTTTCTCTGAAATGTATTTTGTTTTGAGTATACTCACATTTAAATTATAATATCACTATCCCCATAAAAATATACATGTCAGAGAACCAGTTATATTCCTAAACAGAGAGTAGGGCAGAAACAAGTCTCGCTCACGCCACTCAATTTGAACATACGGCAAAGATAAATGAATAAATGGCACCGTGATTCAATAATTGAAAGTCCCCTTCCCCCCCAAAAAAAAATAAATAAAAATAAATAAACCGACAAAATCAAATAACGATTTTTAGTTTTTCAAAATGCACGGGAACCAAAAATGTTGTCGTTAAACCTATTTTTTAATGCGTTTATTTAATAGAAAATAATTAATTAATAAGCTTTTCCAAATATATTTTGCTATGAGTTGTCGAGGGGACTCTTTTCACGTGGTCACCTCCGTTGAAATTTTGAAAAAAAACCGCCAACTTATTAACGGTTTATGAGCAATAGTATATAAGTCCCTTTTCAATGACTTTCGTTAGATAACCGTTGACAATGCCATTAAAACACTACTAATTTAAAAGAGATTCGATGTTCATCAGAGCAAACAAACCAAATTGGATTCTGACATTAACACGGAGTGTTTCGCGTAAGACACGGATTCTTCTAATTGTTTTTTTCATTTGGATGGAAATGATCTTAAAGTTTCTCTGAAGTGGAAATAGGGAAGTCTAAATTGACATTGTGATGCGTGTATTTTACGTTCTAAAATTTAGTTTTGATCGTCTACACTGCAGAATTCAAAAATGTACACATTTTTTTCACCTGATGCTACATCTTGTTCAAACTTGTTGACACTTTTGTGCAGATTTGGTTCCCCCCCCTCATTCAATGTTGCATGAGAACGACAAACTTGAGCAATCTCGCACCATATTATTTTCACACTGATTGGGAGGGGGATGGGGAGGGTGAAAGAAAGTTATCGTTACCATTCGTTTCAAGCCTATTAATCTCCTTCATAGCTTCAATATTAACAAGTTTCCCAAGGACTTATGAACAAGGATTGTAGTGTCTTTTTGTTAAAAAGACACGAAACTGTAACTGGAAGTTTAAACTGTCACCTTTTTTTACTTCCTGCTATGTGGCATGAGTGAAAGGTCGTATTCCAAGGTCAATTCCAAGGCCCAAGTATGCAAATGAGAGCATTACAACTGAATTCCGTCATGCGCTGTGTGAATGTTTGTGCAGAAGCGCTTGACGGATTGGCGATACTCATTTGCATACTGGGGGACAGTTTGAACAGTTTCTCTTCGACTGGTATGACAATCACAAATCTGAGGGTATATATTCATGGTTATATACCCGTTGAAATAAGCATCATACCTTGTTTTAACATCAATTAATTCTATCCTCTCCAGTGTAAATCTAAGATGTAAAATAGATACCGTCCATTCCAACAGGATTTATACAGTACAAGAATTGAAACACAAATTCATTCTTCCCCCCGTGGAAATACAAGAGTACAATAGATACTCGTCATTCCAGGAATTTAATGACAGGTGCAAGAATTGTAGTTCTGCAATGTGTTTCGTCTTGCCGCACAGCGTGGCTTCCGATTGCATTATATAATTAATGCTGTAGGTCAGCTCATTTTGGTTATGTCGCGGTAGTTAAAAAGTATTCTAACATCGCAAAATCGCAAATCGTAGATATTTCATTTCACTTCGGTTATAATGTTATCTACAATCATAACCCCGTCCCAGCTTGTGATCCTTCTGGAGCAGATGGCAGGTATCGTCTCGATTTTAAATGCTTTTGAAAATTCTTTCCACGTTTTTATATCACTTTAGACTCAGAGACTTCGAAATATACTTTGTGTGTGTGTGTAGTTGTAATTAAAAATAGTCAACAAGAAAAAGACGGTACTTAAAATGCTTAATTCCAAAGTTTGAGATGAATCGGATTTTTCGTTCTAATGTAAGCATTTATGTACAGTATAAATGTACCATAGGATACTGTGTATAACAGAAATTCCTGATCCGGAATTTTAATACAAAGTTGTGATTTTGTATATGAAGGACACTGATTTGATCTTACCTATTTCACACAATCATTAGTATGTGGACAAGCATTGTGCATATGCAGAAAAACGATTTATTAGAAATTTGAGGGCGCCATCCACCGGAAATCTAGTCAAAAAAAAAAAAAAAAAAAAATTCATTCTTCCCCACCGTGGAAATACTAAGAGTACAATAGATACTCGTCATTCCAGGAATTTAATGACAGGTGCAAGAATTGTAGTTCTGCAATGTGTGTCTTCTTGCCGCACAGCGTGGCTTCCGATTGCATTATATAATTAATGCTGTAGGTCAGCTCATTTTGGTTATGTCGCGGTAGTTAAAAAGTATTCTAACATCGCAAAATCGCAAATCCCGAATGGTGTAGTTATGAGTTTTCAATGTCTAGAGAATGAACGGGATACGTTTTTAAAATGTTTAATACAATTTAATACGGGTAAGCCGAATCCAAATATCAAAAGCCAGACAGATCTTATCAATATTTTATTTTGTGGGTAACGAAATGAACAGAACGAAATCTATCGTAGATATTTCATTTCACTTCGGTTATAATGTTATCTACAATCATAACCCCGTCCCAGCTTGTGATCCTTCTGGAGCAATGGCAGGTATCGTCTCGATTTTAAATGCTTTTGAAAACTTTACCCCCACTTTTTTATATCACTTTAAACTCAAGACTTCGAAATATACTTTGTGTGTGTGTTAGTTGTAAGTAAAATAGTCAACAAGAAAAATACCGTACTTAAAATGCTTATCAAATTTGAGATGACTGGATTTTTCGTTCTAAGTAGGCATTATGTACAGTATAAATGACCATAGTATCTGTGATATAACAGCAATTCCTGTCGCGGAATTTTAATACAAGTTGTGATTTTTGTATATGAAGGACACTGATTTGTATCTTACCTATTCACACACTCATTAGTATGTTGGCCAAGCAGTGTGCATATGCAAAAAACGATTTATTATAAATTGCGGGCGCCATCCCCGGAAATCTAGTCCGCCTTTGGCATATTTTGCACTAATAACGAGGTATAGATGATAATGCACGAGGCGTGCAGGAACGTGAAATATGGGATTCTTTTGTTCGGGGATCATCATCAAACAAAAGCATTTCATGTTTCACGTTCAAGTTCACACATAGCGTATAGCGCTTATACGTCCCTGACATACTTCGTGCAGTCATACTCCTATAAGCTTTGTTGACACGCATAGTCCAAGTTTCGTAATTTGCGGCTAACTGAACTAAAATTGGTCAGGTTATTTCGTACGAAAAAAAGTGTCAACAACGAAATCCAATCACATGTTAATACGTGTTTCTCCAATGTAAAATTAAACCATGTGACTAAACAGAGACATCAAGAAACTGATGACAGTTTGAATCAATATTCTATTTTCTTGGCTAACCAATATGGAGCACAACGAAATAGACCCGTGTAAAGAAACTGAGTGTTCCCCATGAGAGAGTGTCCTAGCTACCATAGCAACATGTACGGAATAAACAGTAGCCTTGTAGACGAGGCCATTTGAGTACAGTGCTGAAACAAATGATGCATACAGCACTCATTGGAGAATACAATAGAGAGATGGGTGGTAGGACACTCAGTCACACGGACACTGTAGTACTAGTATTTGACACCGGCAACCAAAAAATCATAACTCGGGCCCAACGCCTTGATTTTTTTCCGGGAATATCGTTAGTAAAAATGAATAATAGTAATCATTCCAAAACAAATGCAACGCATAGTGGGTGCTTTGTTATAGATTACATATACCCTTTCGCATCTTAATTCTAACACGATACAACTATAAAATATGTCAAAACTATTGGATGATTTCTTTACAATCCCTTAAATCTAAATGGCTCTACTAGTGATTTTTGATCATATACATTCCTTACAATGATAAATAATTATGGAATTATAATACCTGCCATGGACTAATCCCTTGGACGATTACGGAAGAAGGATGATCTCTTCTAGTATCGGAGAAAGATAATAAGTTTAAGGCCTTGTTGTAAAGGTCTTTTCTGCAATCGTGCAGTGCAGCGTGTGAAATCCCTAGGCTTTAGCGTTCTGTATACGGTTTTCCATGTTTGGGATAAGGATTCAATTTTTATTGAAACCTCCAAAAAGCAGTTTTAGAAATCCAATCATATGCAGACATTCAACTAATCGCAAACATGCCAATTAAGCGTCATTTGTTCATCATGGCAAAAAGTCAATAGATTAAGTGTTTGCAACCAATGAATGTTCTCCCGTTCAAAAAGAGTTACCCAGAGAAAATCCCAGCACGTAAAATGTATTGAATGGCTCCTCATCTTTAAAGCGGAAATACTATACCCTCAAACTAATATTGCCTCGCCACCTAAGAATGGCAATCGATCGGAGTCACACCGCCTCGCAGGTGGGTCCAAAATACAAATCTAAAAATCTGACACAAGCTTGAGATACGGATTATATATACTTGCGTTCCACACACAGAAAAAGCACACACACACATACTCCTAACCATACGCCCACACTCCCCGGCCCCCCCCACACCAAACGCCGATTAAGAATTGACGTCCTTTTTAAACACTTATACCTAAATATTTAATATCGAAATGTGATTAGATACATGACTCTATAGGTGTTAAAGCATGTGACTTTGACGCCAAGTGTTTAGAGATTTGAAATAATTTGCACCACGTACATTTATTTATGTATTTATTTATGTATTTATTTATTTATTTTGTTTATTTTTATATACATACAATACATACATAATACATATATAAAGTATTTGCCAATGAGAATCTAGGTTTTGCCGTGGCTACACTATGAGCTAGTAAAATCTCAATTCTCTTGGCACAGTTCAGTAGCTTACATTCACCAATGTATTTAGAAAATACACCCCCTGGTTTTTTGGTATGATATATGATACCCAGAACACACAAGGTCAGTTCATGTCAGTGTATATACAAATACAACCCACTGAACTGTGCCCTTGGTGGATGAGCATATTGTAACTCGCAGTGCTAAATATCAAGCTCACCTTTGGAAATTTCCAAGACTGTTAATTGATGTTACATCATCTATAAGCACTATCAGCAGGTAATAAGTTATGTTATTTAATCCAAGGTAGTCTCACTACCTTTCCTCATTTCTTGGTAAGTTTACATTTGAACCAATGCTAATTGCAGTCTTCAAATTGAAAACCTAAATCCACAGATGACGAGACTTCCTTAAAATACGAATTAAAATATTAGAAAATTACTGGTTAAAATGTGTATGTTATCGTGTCTAAATTGTTTAAAGTCTGACTCAGAGATTTCGAAATATTATTTTTTGGTGTAATAATGAAAAATAGTCAACTAGAACTAAAAATAGTAACAGTAACCTAAAATGCACAATTCCGAAATTTGAGATGAATCGGATTTTTCCTTTGATGCAGTAAACATTTATGTGTAGTATTACGTCCCATAGGATACTGTGTATAACAAACATTCCGGATCCGGAATTTTATAACAAAGTTGTGATTTTCTATATGGAGGAATTCGATTTAAGCTTAACAATTTCACACAGTGATTAGTATATGGACAAGCATTATGTACATGCAAAAAACACGATTTTTTTGGAAATTGAGGACGCCCTCCTCAGGAAATCTCTGAATCGGCCTTCTGTTGCACGAAACATTTAAACACAGTAAAATACGCATTAAAATATTAGAAAATTACTGGTTAAAATGTGTATTTTATTGTGTCTAAAATATTCCTGTCATGCCACAGAAATCCTTTAAAATAATTTCAAAAGAAAAATAACTTTAATAATCACTATATACATAAAAGAAATCGAACTCACGGTAAGTGCATTGGCAGTGTATAATTACATAATTATGATTAGCTATTATCCGGGGATTGGAAAGAAAAATACCTCGAAGTAAGATTATTATATCTTTTTTATAAATCTCGAGTTTCTCTGCGGTGTCGAATTGTATTACGAAAGTAGGTTATACGCCGGTCAAAAAATCGGAACGTTTATGATGCAATATATTCTTATGCATTTGCGTACTTCCAACGTGCGTTCCGATTTGTTTTTATAGAACAATAGTTGAAGCTGCTTTTGTGCTTACAATCGATTGGAATTCTTTTACGTATTGGAGTCAATGATACTCTTCTTTTTTTAAACTTGTTAATTGAATGTCTCCTGGTAAATTGGTCCCGATTTAATTCACATTACGGCAATTTCTGCTCCACAAAATACGTAGAAATAAGTATATGCAAAGTGTTTCGAATTCAATGGCGAAGAGTATAATAATTTGCTGATTCGCTTTGGGCCATATAAATCTCTTACCAATTACTGGTATATTAACATGGATATTGTAGAATTGTGTTACCAATTTCCACAGGTTTGTTGTTTATAGGAAATTTTAGTATGCTTTAAGGCAAATTATATTGATTTTACAGCTAAAACACAACTAAGGTGAAAATTGTACGAAGAAGTGCAGGATAAAAAAATTCTTTAAAAGGATTGGGATGAGATCGTCGCTATGTTTTTGTACTACTGAAGAGCTTATCAAAAATTATAATGTAATGTGTTCAAACGTAATATGATCTAATTTCCATTGTAGCCGGAAGGATATTTAAAGTAATGGTTGGTTGTTTTGTTTGTGTACCCCTTTTTCTCTGTTGATTACAGGTATGACATGGGCGGAAGTAAAGTCATTGTGGAGAGAGGGCATAGGAGAATTTCTACATTCGGGGACCAAAGTAATGGACTTTGTTATCTTAGCTCTGTACTGGATTACGTTAACGCTGAACCTCATTTCTTATTTAATGGTATGGATAGCACTTAAATATATTTCTAATCATTAACATCTATCTTCCGATTCCAGTGCTTTTAGTGTTCTCAGCTTGATATGAGATTAAAACAATTGCATACAACACCAAGTTTCATATAAAACAAACTTGCGGTTTTGACGGTAGAAGCCATAATGCAAATCGAAATACAATATTTACTGCTGTGCAAATATTGTTGGTTAACCATTAAAACCGTGTATCTTAGTAAAGAAATAGAAATTAAAAAAAAAATGTATATGTAATATATACCGCTCTGATGCTGTCCCTAGGAAAGCGATGGGAACTTTTCATGCCGACCAAGTTAGGATTGATAGCTCGTTTGGCAAGAGCGCATGCTAGTAATTCAAGTTCGTTGTACTTAACAATGTAATGTATAACATCTTCAGCGAAACCAACATTGTGTTAAAATTCAGTATTGTTCCGTTCCTGGTTCTATGGTTTACCATTACATTTTCCCCGAACTTGTACCCGGCATCTCAGATCATTTAGAAACACTGAATTTCAATCCGGAACTATTGGAAATATGTTATTGGTCTTACAGCAGAGTCGACTGCAGATCCGTTGGAACATTTTTCAATGGAAAAAAATTACGCCGCGCGGACGATGTTACAACGAGATTGGGTTATTCTGTATTGGATATATGGTTCCAACGAATCTGCACTCGACCGGTGTAGAAGTAACCATTGTCCGGCGTACTCATAGTCCAGGAACAATAGTGAACAATAGGGCAATCGATTCAGTTGACTCTTTACGCAACATTAGTTTCACGCTTTATTCCGTTATCGTCTATGGAGCCCCGGACTATGAGTCCCACCGGACTATATCTGCTTTCACACCGGTCTCTTTCATCCAAGGGAATATCTAATTGATCTAGTGTTTCTAGTAACCAACATATTAGTGTATAATTAAAGGAGTCACGCCTTAATTTTAATTAGTGTCTTGTTCAAAAGTTGTAGGAATGATCCCGACTTATTAACACATGTTAAAAAAAATCTCATACACATTTAATGCTTTAATACTGTATTCATCACATTCCTCATCTACTTGGTAAAAAAATCATCTTAAACTAGTACCATGTTCTTAAATTGGGTAACACTTTATTGCACTCACCAACTATCTCAACCCATTGTAGCATAGACGTCACCATCATTTTAACACTTTGTGCATGCTTTAAGAGTTCTCTGTACTGAAATGTATATATTTCTGTCGTATATTTTGATCATAAATTCAGATGCGCCAAGCACAAGAAGAAACGTCCTCCTTAAACGCACGTGACCTTTCCGAATACGAGTCTTCTTTTCCAGTCGTTGGCGACTCATCAAATGATATTGCGTTAGATAGACATATTCGTCAAGCGGATGACGCACTACCTACTACCAGTACACCAGATCCAGGTAATTATCAATCAAATCGATAAAATAATTGTTGAATTTACCCATTCAACCCTGGCAGATATTATAATGTTATAAATCAGTGGCTTTAGAGATAGCGTCCGAATCACAGGTTGACACAACTAAAAATACTGATCTAAGACTGGGCTTGTTTGGACTCATATGAACGCATTTTATATGCTTATATGAAAAGACGCTATCAGTGATTAATCCGAAAGAGTCAAAAATATTTGATATTTACAGGAGTAGCTTAGAAATGAAGGATAAGTCTATATTGATATGAGTTATTTTTTTCATAACTGTAGTATTGACTTAAAAGGAAGACAATAACAGTATTCAAAGATGGGGATCTCCATTTAATCACCTGTTGCATTAAGTGTCCGTACCGAGAGTAATGACTACAAAAGCCGATTTTGTCTTTATATAACTTGCTTTTAGTGTTATCATTCTTAGGGCCTGTTAGGATACATACACTTGTTACAGACATGCAACATAGAGCACGAGTAGAATATTTATATAATATTGGATGGCTGAGGTTGATAACAGAAAATATCGCCCGATCCTAGATCAAATATCAGGCGAGTCGAAGACGAGCCTGATATTTTCTTGGCGAGGGCGATATTTTCTGTTATCAGCCGAAAAAGCTATCCAATATTATTTATTATATGACCAAGAAGAAGCCGACTTCACGAAATATGTTTTAAATGGCTTCACACTAATAAAACAGAGTATTTTGCTTGATGCGTTTATGACCAAATGCCCATATTTTTGCGATTTTGCAGTGTTGGGCGATACGCGCTAATCGCCCGTGGTATTTTGCACCACAGATGCATAAATACAAGAAACATGTTGGGTGTGGGCACCAATGTATGCCCCGCGCAATGGGAGAATTATTTAAAACATCCGAAAATAGCCCAGAATTGAGAGATAATACATTTTCCCAAACAAAAAAAAATGCTAGTGTATTGACTTTTGAAAACTGCTGGTAATAATAGTGGGAATCGTCACTTAACATCAAGTTTCACTATACTCTCCTCTTGTTCAATTTCTGTAGTACCTAATAGTCCGACTCGAACATCGGAACTGATGCCAGCTTTCAGGAAATTGTCCAATATTTGCTGAATATGAAATGATATAACCAGGCACTGCAGTGTCACATCGCCCAACTGGCCTGATATTTTACCCTTAACCCCACTTACCCCTTGAAATACAACCTTGTACCGATCCAATATAAATTTGTAATAACAACACTGAAAAATTACAATCTTATCTCACACTGTATCATAATTTTACTTACAAAAAACTATCATTGTGTTTGCAGAAAATTCTGCTATGTTCATCACAATCAGTACGTAATTGTAGCACTGTTCATCATTTTCATTGTCATGAACATTGTTTTATACAAAGCTCTTCAGTCTTCAATACAACACAATCTCCATGTCTGTCAAGTTATTCCCACATCGATACCCCTCGCTCCCGCGCGGGGCAATAAATATTTGTTCATAGGCCCGCCTACCTCTACCTAGCATTTATAGAGAAGAGGCCATACTCACTACCACAGTTTTCAAAGGATCAGGGGTATGGGGGAATGAACGTGAGTTTGACCCAGGTCCGTGATCCTTCATGTTCTGACATGATTTTTTGATGATTTTCGATTTTCTGATTTAGTAAAATCATGACCACTGATAGGCCTTCAGAGTAATGACGTTTTCAAAAAGCCTGAATTTCATGGATCTTTTGTAAAGTTTAACACAAATTTACCAAAATCAATCTTGTTTGTTCATCAATGCTACAATTCAGCTGATTTCGGACTCCCACAAATCTGAGCAACCTTGAACAACAGGTAGCAGACAAAAGGTTACCCCTCTTTTCCAATTTTTCCTTTTACATACTGTTTTTATCAAGAAAGTTTGCATACGGAGTTTAAAACGACATAAGGAATATCCCATCGAAACGTCTAATGCGACGGCAAGCCTAGACCAAAACTCTATTCAGAAATAGAAGTTATATTCTCAGATATGCACTTCACATAGCATAAAATCCCATAATTCTGCTTACAGTTAGACGCATTTACTTCTGCCCCATTTTGCGACCCACCTTTCGTGTCATTGAAGCACTCTAAGAAAAAAATTGTTTGTTTTATAGGACAAAATCAAAAGTATATAGCTATGCCAGATACGAGGAAGGAAATTGAAATGGTCGTGTGTGATCTGCCATTGGTACATCATCAAAAAAAGTGAACATGGTCATACTATAACGGTAAAACAATTTCCTTTACATTAAATGTGATGCTCTTCAATAAATGCTCTATCATTCCAAGAGGGTTTTTATTTGTACTCGTTTACGCCTGCTTGAAAGATAATTGATATTTCTCTCAGTTCATATTTTTTTAAATTGAGTTGGCAGATCCTGCATTAATAGAATAGCGGTTGTCAGCATTTTTAAGTTTACAACCATACAGAATGTTGGATTGGCGGTTCAATACGGGTGAGTTGAGTTTTTCAATACAAAAGTCGATTGAATGGTAATTTGAAAACACTTTTTGTTTTACTACCTGGAAAAAAAACATTCGTCCTTTTCAGAAAAATAATTCCATATAAGCGGGTTCTTAAAAAGGGAAACAGAATGATTCTGTTAAAATATATCTTTTCAAGAAAACAAATAAATGTTTCAGACACGCCGGTTTTCACAGCACTATATCGCCTAGTTATCAATTTGAACAGATATCATTGGCGTTGCTATGTGGTGCTTTTAGGCGCCTCCCCGGTATTGCCAAAAGAGGTAAAATCATATTTTGACTTATATAGTCCACAAAGGCCCTTAGGTATTGAAATTAGTGCGTGTTACCTGTTTTTAATCCTTTGGCATAATTTATAGCAGACTAAGATATTTTTTGGATATTGAGTGGTGCCTTTTTCACTCAAAAGGTTTCAACATTTTGAATTCCATTTCCATTTAGATTGCTCTCTCTCTCTCTCTCCTCTCTTATCGTCTTAAATGTCTCAGACTTAGTGAGCAAACTTTGTAATGATTGTTTGTCTCATGTAAGAATTACCTTTTGACCGGCAAGTTAGTAGTTTGATTCCAAGAAGGAGAAGCGAAACCCCGCAAAATGCAATTCAAAATTGCTATGGGGTCAAACAATCACTGTTCTCCTGGAGCGCAGTGGCATGTTTCCTCCAATCCATTAGTGCCAGCTGTGTTTCAATATGAGCCTAGTAAAAATCTCATTCATTGGCACAGTTCAGTAACCTGCCATTCGGCCCATTTATTTAGGAAAATACACCTTGGGTTTGGGGTATGATAATGCTACCCAGATACACAAGGTCAGTTATGTCAATGTATGTACAATACACCCCCACTGAATGTGTCCTTGGTAGATATGAGCATATTAACTCATAGTGAGTGTTGATGATAGTCCAAAGACTGTGCAATTGTTCGTAAAAGAATGATATTTGGCCACGGACCTTTACATACCTCAAAAGTATATTTAATATTGAGAGGTATTGAATTTTACCCCCTGATGATCCCTTTAAGTCCAAGTGTAAATTTCCAGGGTGTCAAAATACAAAGTTGTTTGAATCTTGTTAAAAGCTACCATCAGTTATTTCTCAGGGGTCACGTGGATTCAGAAAAAAGGTATAAATTGACCTTTCGGTGGACTTCCAGCCAAAAACTCGTAAAAGGTCAACGTATGACCTCCAAATGAGTCAACGTGAAAATGAGTTATAATTTCAATCAAAATAGTCTCAATCCGTTCGTCGTATCCTAACAAACAAAATTCAAAATATGAATAATGTTCCTTTTGGGAGAAAATAGAACTTTAGTGCCATTACATGCCCCAGCGCCTGTATGTCAGTCACATTGCATTGCCCTCTAAACCATGGTAAGAAAACATCCTGGGCAGGAAAAACCTCATATGTGCATTTGACCTTTAAGAGCAAAACCTCACATGTAGTAAAAACGGTTACATGACAAAACCTCATATGTAACATTTTCGAGAGACACCAAAAAATGAATAATTTGCTGTAACACCTTGCACAAGAAAGGTTTTCTTTTCTAAAAATATTTAGATAATTATTTACTCTAGATTCTGAAGTAAACTGCCACATGATTTACTATCATATTTGGCTTGAAATTCAACCTAGAACCCGATGTGACCAAAACGCACATATGAGGTTTTAGCACTGGGGCCCACTTTTTGCATATGTGGTTTTGTATTTGACCTCTGAAGTTACATATGAGGTTTTTCCCGCCCAGCGATATTGATTGCTGTAGCTAGACGAATAATTGCAGATAACTTTAATTAAAATCAAAGCTATTCCTCAATTTTGACCCCTGTTGGGCCAAACGTTGATCTTTTGCGTTTTGGCCTTTAACTTGAAAACTACTATACATAACAGATAGATGAAATTATACTTATTTTGAGGAATACTGTATTCATTATGTTATTTTGATAGGGGAGTAAACTTTAATTGTAAATTGATGTACAATTTTTATCAGCATATTCCAACTATGTGCACGTATTTCGTAGACTTCTGTTTAGTCCATGAAGATAAGAAATGGTCTTCTGATATTGTTGTTTTAGTATCAGATGTTCCACCTACAAATGCAACGTTGACGTTCTACCGACTGGAGCTCGATCCGTTTCATCCGGCGCTAGTTGCAGATGCTGTTTATGCCGTAGCAACTGTTATAACCTTCCTACGCCTTCTAGTTCTCACAGTGAGTGTAATGTATTTTCTTTGACAGTCAGTGAAAAATTCACTGACCATCCAGGATTTGAACCTGGGACCTTCGATCCGATGCTCTACCAACTGAGCTAATGGGTCAGATGGGGAAGAGCAGTGGTAGAAGTTTAAAAATTCTTCATGTTATATTAATTACCCACACGTTTGAGCTTAAGCTTCTTTCTTCACATATTTTCTTTGTTGTGCAAGTGGCAAATACTGTGGGGGTTCATTTCCTAGTAATAAAATGCATGCTTTGCGTTGGAGTTAGGGGCCGTTTAGGTTTAGTTGGACGAAAGGACGAAATTGTTTTAGCGCGATCCAAAATTGGTCATACTTACATGACCCATAGTTATTTGATTAGAGGCGAGCCAGTCCCATGGTGTGTTCCTTGTGATTGTGCTCTTTCTGTGAAACACGTACTACTTGAATGTATTGATTGTGCGCTTATGTAGAAAATATTGTAACGTCCCAGATTTGAAAACATTATTTCAAGATATAAGGCCTCTTCAGGTGATAAATTTCCTGAAAGAGGCTGATTCATTTAAATATTTTAAGTGTCTTTTTATGTAAATGTTGTAATTAGAATTTACTGAATTGTAGTTTTAAAGTATGTTTTGTAAAATGTTTGTACCTACCATAATGACACGATATGACACAATTGTGTTGAGTTGTGGTTAAATTTTAATACTCACTCACTCATTATTGTGCAAGTCTGAATTATAGTAATTTCACAGGTTAAGATAGAAAACCTTTCAAGTTTGGTGTGGGTGTTTTTTACTCAGGCACGAGGTCGTTGTTTATTTATGAAAACGTCGTAAAGCGCTCAGGCACAATCATGACAAATTGTTACACATTAAGAATCAATCAAACAAAGGCCCCTTTTCTAACATCAGTCTAGCACCACTATTCTGAACTCCGTGAATTTTTAATATGGATAAACATGGGTGTAGGTTACCTGAATTTTAAACAGATGGAATTTTCCCTTTTGACTAGATTTGGGCATTTCATTTGCTTCAAAGGTGGCATTTCCGGGGGAAAAGAAAGGGGCGTTTGTTAATAAGCATTAGAGTTCACACACACACAAACACGCACATATTCTGTTAAAGTTAAATTAACAAATAAGATTTGATCTTCTTTATACACTAAACATGTTAAGCACTTAAACATGTTTACAAAGTGAATGGATGATTGTGTTTAGAAAATGTTAATCCCTGTTTTACATTGTAGTAGTACACTAGTAATATTTGAACAGCCTGATATAAAAATAGTATATTAAAAACTGAATGAATAAACAAATCTACATGTTTGCATTAGCCATATCAAATTCTGTTTTGAATTTGGCGGAAAGTGGCAGATAATTTGCTTGTTCATTCTAAGACGTCATTGAGTTTGGCTCCTAGTAACATCGCTTTGGTCTCATGATAGTTCTAGTTAATTGGACGGTTTTGTTTTCAGCGCAGTTTTTCGCACTTATTTATAAATTCATGAAGTACGTGCGACCTTAACGAAACAGGTGCATATTTTTTTTCGAGATTTAGCAAGCGTACAATGCAATCATGGTTGCGTGTGCGTGCAGAAAAAAAATTAAGAAAGCTGAGAGGATAAATTCTATTAATAATTCAAAGGTAATGATCCGGGATGAACAGCATCTTAAAGGCCTCGGAGCAGATGTTAAGCCAATATTGTAGCTAAGTTAAACGTTTCTGAATGACCTAATTTCGCATTAAAAAAAACGTTGAAAAACATTACGTCTCGCAAGACGTCATTGGTAGATCAGTGTTAAGTAGTTTTACGTTGCACCTGTACATTCGATGGTTGAAATACTAAGTACTTTAATTAATTAGACCTCGTGTAAGCGGCACATCAAATCTTCAAAAATTGGTTTTTATTTTTAAATATGTTCCAAAGTGTGTAAGCCTTAGCTTCGTAGATATACTTTCGGGATATCATGAAGCATATGAGTTAAGTCAGCCATTGATTTCTGATATGTTGACGCTCGGTATATGCGCCAGTGTATTTGTGTATTGTCTTACCTGCTACAAAGATTATTTAGTCATTTGACTTTACACCAGTCGTGTAAAAATTGTATGAAAAGTATCACATTTCACTTCAAGTGCGATGTTGAGAACATTTTTTTCTTTGGTCATTCCCTACTGATATGTTTACAACCTTGGAAGTTCGATACTAACAGCACATGTGCCAATAATTTTTCGGAGGGGCTTCATCGTTTAAAGGTTAACCTTTAAAAGATGAAGCCCCTTCGAAAACTGTCCACCACCTGTCTAACACCTGCTTTTCTAATAAACGGACAGCCAAAGCATTTATTTATATGACGACAATCCTAACTCCACCAATTCTCTGCTGAACAGACTATTTACATGTAGGCCCCCGAGTGAGCCCTGGGCGTGCTTTTCCTTTAAATTGCTATGTTGTCACAGAATGTCAATGAAGTCCTCTCTTCTCGAGGGTGTTTTATGTTTGCACTAGTATTATTAATCGGTTTTACTCACTTGAAAACTCAGAACTTGTTTACTATACTGTAGAATGGTATTGGCATAGTAGAAGTGGTTTAAAAACACGCCTGTGTTCATAAATGTAACATGTAAGAAATTTTGAAATTAGCGACAAACATTGATATTCGTTAGCGCTCATTTTCACCAAAAGAGGTCCTTTTCCCCAACATAAAGCAGTAAGTATTTTAAAATAGTGTTGTTTTCAGGTAAGATTAGAACAAATTATGTTTAACAAATCAATAATGTTTGATAAATTTTAATATCCACATACATGGATACCCACTAAAGGTCAAAGGTCACATTTGTACCGAAAATGATGGGTATTCCCATTGGTGGTCAAGGGGTCTACGGACCTTAACGCAATATTTCCACAATGCATGGCGCGATTTTTTTTTTCGCAGACATGTTCGAAGATGTGGGATAGAAAGCTTGACAATTAACAGTAACAACAATGTTGTTGTGATTGCATTTTCGCGCTAATGTGCCAAACTGTTTGGAAGGTCCATATGGACCCTCTCTCGACCACTAAAGTGTTAATATGACAAGGCAATACGTATATCATCATCAACTATATTATGGCTATTCTAACTCAGCGCAAAATAATGTGCTTTCTTTCCAGTTGATTCAAATATGTTTATCTTCTCTTTTTCAGGTGTCCAGTCAACTAGTAGGCCCTTTACAAATTTCGCTCGGTGGCATGTTGTTCGATATCGGTAAATTCATTTTGGTGTTTGCAATCGTGTGGTTTGCGTTTGCCCTGGGCTTAAACCAGATATACCAAGCCTATCAAGAAATTGATTTCAGTACGTGTCTATCGGAAACAGAAGACGACTGTAGACCGGGTCCATTTTATGAGTAAGTTCATTTGTTAAAATGGTAGGTGTGCCATAAAGATACTCTAGAAACACTCAGACTGGTATTCTCAAACGGGGTTTAACTTTAGACCTGGTTATAAACCAGTGTTAGTCCTGCAGGAGTGGAACTTTTCCTTTCAACGTCAGTACTCTGAAAGTCGAAAATAAGGGGTGAAAAAATCCTCATTGATGGTCTGGAACGGCAGCAAACCTTTTAGAGTATGTTGAAAGGGGGAAAAAGTCCATTCGTGTAGGACTAACCCTGGTTTAAACGCATGTCAAAAGTTAGACTCCCTTTGAGAATACCATCATCAGTCTTAAAGGTCCTGGGAAATGAGATGATAAACCTACTCCAAATCTTTACAGGATATTCCATTCCAATAAACAGGGCCAGAAAAAGAATACACTACCAGTGACATCATTAGTGAAACTAGTGATTTTCAGTCAGTGTCATGATTAGATTCACACCAGTCACCTGGAATTTTCTATTATTCTCTGAAAAATCAATAGTTTCACTAATGATGTCATCACCAACCCAAATGTTGAATACTTCATGGTCCCTCCTTGTAGACTTGACACAAACCACATCAATTCTATTTGCATTTCCTGGGACACAAGACATGGGTTTACGGAATGAAGTTCACTAAGGGTAATGGAGGACTGAAGATAAGACATTCCAATCTTGCATGGCTCACTTACGAGGTTAATAAAACCGGGTGCATGCTTCTGCATATGCGGTAATACAGTGGGAGCGCCCATGCCCAGCTGTGTTCAGGAATGTGGCCGACTTTGATCGAGTGGACTTAGAACTTATGTGGTCATATTCCTGAACACAGCTGTCATGCGCACTCTCACTGCATTACCGCATCTGCATAAGTATGCAACCGGTTTTCTAAACATCGTAACTTAACGCTAAAATGTAACCAGACTTTATCAATACTTCCAACATACACAGCAACCAGGATTTTGACATGCAAGTTGGTGTCTAGGAAGTTAATCAGACAAGTTCGGAATTCAATGGTAGGCATTCCATGCGGAGTTTCAGAGATGGTAGTAATTGATCATATTTTGGATGTTTAAACTTTTTATTAAAAAGATATGGCTTTCAAATGTTCTGGAAGTTTGCAGCTTGTTTGAATTTTTACTTTAATCTACGGGTTGCATGCCATATTCATACCAGAATATTTTGGCCAAGTTAGTTTGACCTTTTTAGTTTTAAAAAAAAATTGTGTTGGTTTTGAGTCAGTAACAGGTGCGAGGCAGATAAGAACAAGTAAAATATCTACCATGTAAGCTATCCGCACTTTTTGACACATTTGTTCACCCTGCTTTGCCGCTTTCATTTCCTAGGTTGCTTATTTACAACGATGGTAAACTAGACCTTTTTTGAATCCTTGGAACCTGACCCTACTTGTATTACAAATCCATTCCCCTTGGCACATCATATAACAAATTTCATAAATAAAGATAATTTAAATAATAAAACATTAAAAAAAATCCAATAATTATAAGGTTTCAAGCGAGATAAAATATGCCATTTATTGCTATAGGTTATTTCAGATCTTTCTTAATATTTTTGAAAATGTCTATGCAATGTATGAATTTACTTTAAATTAGCCTAACTCGTAACACTAACTACGTTAGGGCCTCCTATATGGTCGCATTTCCGGCCCGTGCTTCTTAACGCTGTAATGCAGTTTGGTGTAATATTTTTTTGTACCCCCTATATTTTAGTTGCGCTTGCATTGGCGCAAACATACAAACAGATCAGCACAGTCTTTTATGACAGTTTTAGATTGACAAATGTAGGGTATGATTGTAAACCGAGTGTCGTCCCGTTAAAAAAATACCGATTATGGTATACACAATACAGTTTTCTTAGTGACTCCCCCAGATGACTTCAGATTGACCGATCGACCCACACCTTTGTAGAGTCTCTCAATTAATTCGTAGTCTAGCAGTCACGTAAGCATGTTACATAAGCTGTAGAAAGAGAATTGATTTTGAATTTAACTTAATTCGAACGTATTTGACCATTGACCCTAAGCCAGTGTACAAGTAATGGGGTCATGATTGACTTTATTGACTCTTAACACAAGTCTTACAGGATGGGCTAGAGATCTTCCAATTGACCTTGTTTTACACCACGCATAAATGATTTGACTTATTTACAACCAGATTGAACCTCTTCGACCCGTGACTTGGTTTTAGAGGTCTCAAGTCAATCCATATACATACGTCAGACGACACACAATATAAGGAATAGTGATTTGAAGTGTAACTAATTTGAAGTATTTTGACCTTTGACCCATAAAGCATTCATCATATGGCAGTCGTATTGACTCTTTTGGTAGTGGTTGACGACCATTGTCCTACACTAGTGCGTATTAGTTTGAACAATTGAGATATTGTGCATGTGAACGATGTTGACTCTCTGTTGACCCTATCGTGACTGTTTAAACAGCAAATCTGATCATGTGACATGTGCGCGTTCGGGAAGTGGTTATTGTCCTAAGTCTGGTCTAAATTGGATGTAAAAAATATCTGAGATATGAGTGTCAACAGAACGAAAAGAAACTAGTCATGCCTGAGAACATACAACAATATGGTCCCAATAAGTGAATTGCTACCCCTTAATGACTCCCTAAAGCGACTTGACCATTGACCCCTGTAGCTTGACTAGTATTTCACACATGGCATTAAAAATGTATTTTTTTTTTACGTGTTAAAAACTTACGAGGAACATTATTAAGAGTTCAACTCAACCCAACAGGTCTGGATTGACCTTTCACCACTATAATGTTACCCCTGGGTCCACGGATGGGGTCAACTGTCCTTGTTTTCTGTATCTATCTACGATGTTACGAGGATTATTTCTGACAATTACAGGTGTCAGGATTTTGACCTTTGGGGTTGATTACTATCATAGACCAACCCGACCATTAACACTTTTAGTGCCCAAGGGGGGGGGGGGGTTCCATAGTTAACAACTTTAGTGCCCAAGGTGGGGGGGGGGGTTCCATATTACGCCAACATTTGATTTTTTTTGGCGGTATTTTCTCGGTTAACGCAATCAAATTTATCAAGATTTTTTTTTGCTAATTGTCTGAAGTTATGATACGCTTCTCCTGATACTAAAAACAATCCGCCCACGGCTTCATTAGAATAATTCGGTTGGGGTCCCTAGGACCCCCCCCCCCCCAGGGGCACTAACGGAAGTGAAAAAATCAAGATATTTTACAATTTAAAAAGTAATAATCTTGGGATTTATTGCTTAGATATATACCTTAGGAATCAATTAATAATACTTAAATCAATAAACTTTTATATGCTTATAGCATCATTTGAATTTTTAATAGCGTGCTCTTACCTGTGTAAGTCTATGGGACAATCAAGGTGATTTTGAAGTTTCTTTAGAAAATACAAGATTGTATAAATTTGGCTATTTTTGGCAATGATTATTTTAAAAATGGTTATTCCTAGAGTAGAAATAATGAATTATTTTTGGGTTTTCAAAACTTATATTGTATTTGCTGAGGATGGAAATGTGTAAACTACTCTTTTTCGGAGCGTGACCAATTCAATTGCCCATAGGTCATATGTCAAAAGTTGATTTTAATTTTTTTGTGGGTCCTGTGGTTCTTACTTGCACCCATTTAACTTGTGGTTAGTTTCATGATCAAACTCCCATGGGAAAGTGCTTAACCTCTGGTTTGGGTCCCTAGGAAGCCCCCCCCCCCCCCCCTTGGTCCACTAACGGAAGTTTTTTTAGCTTGGGCACTTAAGTGTTAATAATAACACTGGTAGCAATAATGGGCTTTGTCTTCTATAAGCTCAGATATAGCCAATATTTACCTTTCTTGGCAATTGACCCTTTGACCCCCGTAGTTTGACTCGTTATACAAAAAGTCATATACACCGCAAAAATGCGTTGTTCTAGTGGCAAATTAAAAAAAAAATAATTTGCTTAGTTCTTGAGATAAAAATGAATTTAGTTTTATTTAGGTTAAAACCGGAAATGGTCGTAAAGACCTTTGTCCCAAATAAAAAAAACCCTATACATCGGGTAAATTGAATGCATATATAAAGGCTATGTCACTCTACTGGGTTTGATTTTAGATAGAAAAATTTAATATATTTTATATTTTTGGTTTTTGACCGGAGTCACCCTTTAATGACCTTTGACCCCAAAACTGTGGACCACCCGAAACCTGGTTGGTACAAGCATGTACGACCGTCACTCTGCTGTGCAATATGTAAGGACACGACTTTTGATTATTTTTCACATTTGTGGTTTTAGACCGGAAATGACCCTTTTAATGACCTTTGACTCCTTATCCCTCAACACCCTATCTGAGGCCTGGGCGGTGTTGATATCGGCGTAATCCTGTAGAAATATTTTTCACAAGTCAATTACATATTTGAGGCCCAGTTTGAGGCCTGTGGCCATGTCAAAGGTCAGACATGGGGTCACAGTCATGTACCATTACTGGTGTTAGAGTCTGATCAGAATAAATTAAACCATGACTGAGGGGAGGCAGTTGAAGTGTTGCCAGAAGAACGAAGAAAGTCTTGGAAAGTGGATAGACACTTGGTGCCATAACCTTTTATACTCATCGTATAGCGGTCCACGGTAGAAACTGATAACTTCATGCTAACAAATAGTAATCCTAAATATACAAAATAGCCTGAGACGTTTGAATTAATTTATTCAACCGTTTTCAAAATTAAATAGTGTGAAAAATTCCGCCCCTCCGAATGAAACATCAATGCCACACACACAACACACACAGGGGCCAGCCGAGAGAAGTTTTGGCCGGGCGGGGGGGGAACCTTGGAGTTACGGGCCCCTTTTACCAATTGCGTTTTTAAAAGCCAGGGGGATTTTAAAGCGGTGTGTGGGAGATGTATAATGTAGTTGACGATGCAACTTATGGGTGCTTTTATTTGAATTATCATATTTTGTTTAGGAGACTCTGTCCAGGGGGTTGGGTGCGGGATGGGGTGTCCCCCTCCCGCGCGAAGGCCGGAAGCTTGCAATGTGCCAAAAAATTCCCAAACACATTTTCATGAAAAATTTGAGTAGAAGCAAATAAGGAATTGTAAGTGTTTCACTTTATGATAGAGGTATGATAAACGGTTTTAAACGTAAAAATATAGTGATGGTTTTTAGTTTTGTTTCAAATAATATATAATAATTTATGTGTTCGGGGTAGGTGCAGGCACGAAGTGTGGAACCCTTGCAATGTTCAATTTCCAAAACACATTTTCTTCGGGAATAGTTGATAGAACAATGTGAAATGGTAAAAGTCCACTTATAATTCCTGACCAAACGTTTTATTAACATTAATTTAATTGTTTTTGTGTATGTAATCTCAACCAAGTACGTCTAGTGAGCCGAGCAAATTGTCGGTATTCTGAAAGGCAAAAACTACACTTATTATTAGCTCAGTATACCATGGCCTACCCAAACATGCATGATAGCATTTCATGAAGGTCGCTTATCAGGTAGGGGGAACCAAGGTTTACACAGGGGGAAAAATTTTAATTAGCTGCAAATCATTTGAAAAGTATACCACATTATTTGTCTGATCATAAGGAATTCAAAAAGGATATAGTTTGTACTAAATACACCTAAGTTTTGGAAGTTATCGGTTACAAAACAGCAAAAATCAATAAAAAGGGTCAGTTTCAGTTGTTAAGGGGTCAAAATTAAATTAATCAAAGTTCTCGGATTTGGATAAAATATGGCATATTATGGTGGAGCTCATAGGATTAAAATAAGTGAATAGTTTGACTGCTAAAATGCTTAGTTACGAATGTGAGGGGGCAACAAAGGTCTATGTCCATTGATTCAATGGGGCTTGACCTTGTTTTCCCACTTACTTTGGTAACTAAAGCATTTGAGACACTGAAACTATTCCTTATTTAATTCCTATGACTCCCAAAAATTTGACCATTTTGCCATTCCAAATCGGTTTTGCTGCACTTAAAATTTGGACCCCCTGTACAACTCAAATTAACATTTTTTGACCTGTTTTTTGCTGTTTTTTAACCTTTTACTCCAAAAACTTTGGGGTGTAGGATAGTGACAAAACTTACCTGTTGTGAATCCTTATGGTTGGACAAACGATATGGCATACTTTTCAACATGACCAGATCATTTTTTTAAAAAGTTGACCCTTGTGTAATCCTTAATTGTCACCTACCTCGTATAGCTACCCCCCCCATCAAGAAATGCTATCATGCATTTTGTGTAGAGGATAGTGTACAGGACTGAACAATAAGTATCGTTTTGTCCCCTTTCAGGATACCAAATATGGCTTAAAAATTCCTGATGGCTTTAAGGACTAAAGAAAGGCCTTGCAAACATTTGTTAACGCGCTAGCGCGAAAAAAAAAAAATGGAATTAAAATTGCGGGGTTACTCGTTATTTTCCTCCATTCAACGTAAAGTAGGTATCATTGTGTCGCGAAGGGGGGGAAAAAGGCGTCCCTGTACCCGGACAATGCTCTTCTTTCTAGGACTCGCTATCTCTCTCCCTCCTCTCCTCCCTTCACCATGATCCCTCTCTCTCATTTCTCTGTCTTTTTGTAACAAACGCAAGGCTGAAACTTTTACGTGCACTTAGGACCCCGGACCCCCTAGGACCCCGGGCACGGGGTCAATTACCCCCTTCGACCCCTCCTACACTCTCAGCGGTATGCACACACACACACACACCCCTATGTATATAGAACTCGCCGCCAGTGTCATTACGTATGTACAATGAAATAACACAAAAATATTGAACTTGAAAATTAAAGGGGTCTGGGTGTTTTCTTTTTTTTTAACTTTGCAGCGTGGGCCAATCCATGTTAAACGTTATTCTGGGCACTTTTCGGCCTAGAAAGCCTAAGTTTTGTATAATCGGCTAGCCGACACCGACGTCAACCACTACTTCACTGAAGCTGTCGGACGTACTCTATTGCCCTTACACTTAGTGTGCCCCGTAGTGGTCATGCTGACGCATTGATCGCCATGATGAGCAACACGTATACTAGAGTAGAGGTCAGAAAGCTAATCATTTTCCATTTTCCTTTCTCTTTTATCGTAATCAGTATCGGGATGTTATTTTGTCATAATTTATTTGTTTGATAGTCCGTACTGGTATTAGAAAACATAATGGCTAAGTGCCTAATGCAATAAAACTAATATACTTAGCGGGAGACAGTGGTTGTATAGTGTATCTATGATGCTCAAAGTGTAATGTAATGAATTTCAAATTTCATTTTCAAACCCATAAATTTCAAAGAAATATGGGCAACAATAATATAATAACGGTATACGTAATGATTGGTTTCTATTTCTATTTACGATACATTACCTTTCTAGTCATAACATTGTGGTCAAAACGCATCTTACACCATAAATGTCTAAGTCTTTGATGTGGCTAGTATTTATTTTCATTTAACTCGGACATCAAATAAAAAAAATGGTGGATTTTGTTCAACCAATAGACTATCCTTATTATATTACATAAGTCTAATTACCATTTTCCCCTTAATAACACTACTTATAATTTGTCTATATCAGGAAAACTCCGATACGGAATGGAAATTCGCCCGCGCAAAGATGTGGACCGGTTTCCTCCAAAGCGGGGGCGCTGTACCGCCGCCTTTCAATGTTATTCCGTCTTCAAGAACAGTCAAAAAGTTTATCAAGTCCATACAGAGTTGCCTAGTATGTCATCGAAGGAGAACGACACAGGTACGTGTAAAGCGAGAGAGCATGGTTAGTATAGAGAAGGAGAGAGGAAATAGGGCGAGAAAGAGAGTAGAGAGAATTCGAGATAACAGGGAGAGAAAGCGTATACATGTTAGTGTGTGTGTGTGTGTGTGTGTGTGTGTGTATGGAGGGAGAAAACGATAGAGTAGAATGAGAGAGAGAGGAGAAGAAGAAAGATAACAAGTAATCCATCAGCTGACATTGATTTAACTTTTGTTGTGCAAGATCCATCATGAGATGTGAGATCCCTATGGTATTTATTTGTCATTTATTTTGATAGCCTTACAATATCTGAAGTTGAGAATACATACGATTCCCATCGGATCTTCGTCAATACGCTGCATACTCCGGGTTTTTGTTTGCGTGGGCATGTTCTAACCACTTCAGCGTCTAAAGATGTGCAGAGGGAAAATTAAAGTCAATCCGTCATATTCATTTTTTCACGATCAATCTGTCTTTTTTTGGCTTATGAACATACAAAATGTAATGTATGGATTTAAAAGGCAACCGTAACTTGAACGAAAGGAAGACTTTGATGGGACAAGCTTTTGGAGGCTACTAAAATACCCTATTAGTCAGGTGGAAGTTTGTGTACACAGCCTGAAGGATGGAAATGGAGTGCAGACTTTTTATATCGATAGTTTTTAGTTCATTAGGACCTAAGCCAATAATTTCTGAAGGGTGTGCAAAATTTGGTGCAGTACCATTTTTGAAAATCCAATATGGCTGCTTCCATGCTCAAAATCATTAAAAAATACCCTAAGTATTTTTGATAGAGACAATTGTTTTGTGGTACTCCGGTGTTGTTACGCACGATGAAGTGTTAATAATGTAAATTGATCATTACATTACCTTAAAAATCCAATATGGCTGCTCAAAAGTCCAATATGCGCTCGGAATCATTAAAATGATCTTAACTCCTCCAGTATACATATTTATGATATGCCGAATTAATCCTAAACACATAAAACATATTCTGCAGGTGTCCAAAATTTGTTACCATTGAACACAATCTGCAAGTGTTATTTTAACACCGCTAGAATGCATTTCGAACGCGTCCAGACATGCCAAGTTTTCTCCACATTTTGTAGTGTAGAGGCTTGTATCTAGTATATATATGTATGTTTTATGCTTTACACTTACGAGGTATATGTATTTGGTCACTAGAAACCCTTATTTGGCATTTCTCTGTAATCGACATTTTTTATATTCAAGATGGCAGCCAATATAGCCGACTTTAAAGATACTTAAAACCGATATTATATACCTATATTATTATGTAGTTACATCAACTACTTATTATTATAAGGTGTAAATGAAGGTATGGGATAAGTATTTGACAATTTGACATCCTTATTTGGCATTTTTATTTCGTTAACATGCAAAAATTTTAAGATGGGAGCCAATATGGTTGCCTTTTTGAGCTTCTTTAAAACCTATCAATTACGATATATCTGTATTGTATTTAGTTATATCATCCAAAATGATCATTAAAGTTTAAATTTAAGTATGAGATCTATGTCTTTGAACATCACAAACTCGCATTTGGTATTTTTGTTTTGACAACATGCTTAAAATTCAAAATGGCGGCCAATATGTTATGAATATATGACAACTTGTAGGTTTTAAAGATCTTGAAAGGCAGTCATATTGGCTGACATCTTGATTGATAAGCATGTTAACACACTTCGAATGCCAGATATGAGTTCCTACTGGGTATAGAGCCTAGAATTATGCCTCTATTACAAATACTTGATGGGTTATGGTCGATTTGATGATTTCGGGGCATATTGGATTTCGGGGTGGCCATATTGGATTTGATGGTAATGTTGTGATCAAATCACATCAAAAACCTGTCCAGTAGATTCCTCGTGTTTTAAAACCTGGATATAGATCATAAAATTATGGCCATTTGAATTAATTTGGGAGTGGTAGCGGCCATATTGGATTTCTAGAAAATGCACTGCACGAAATTTTGCACACCCTCCAGAAATTATTTGCTTAGGTCCTCATTAACTAAATTCGATCGATAGAAAAAGTCTGTACTCCATTTCCACCCTGCACCCACAATTCCTCCTGACTATATGTTATGTATTGGTCGTTCTTTCTTCTCCGTGCATGCGCGTTACTCTATGGACACAAACGTGCATTTCAGACAGAAGTTGCACCTGCCCCATCGCGATTTGGGTTCTTTTCCTGTTCGCACGAAATTATTGCACGGAACGAATATTCGCTCGATGCTTATACGTATTTTATCCTAACGTTAGTATATCCCGAACGTTCTTTTAGGAAAAATGACTATCAACCTGACGATCACCGCAAAAAAGGGAGGTAGCGTTATTTTTCTTGGTAGATCTAGGGACAATTTCCCTTTAAAACAAGGCAAGGGTCCGCTCCGAGATTTTAGAAAAGTGCAAAAATGCAGTTTAGGGACGTTAGGGGTATATGCCCCGCCGCTGTTAATTGCTATTGCACTATGAAAACTTCGCCGTTGAAGCTATGTGATATTTCGTTCACTGATCTGCTAAATCCTTCAGTTCTTGAAAACGTATGGACTTATCCGCAATGTTTGTTAGTTATGAATGAGGGCCGGGGACTCGGGCTACAAACATAATTAATGAGCACTATATAGCGTGCCGTGTGTAAGACATCTCCCGATCGGGGCTTCTTCAACCAGGGTGGCATGCAGTAACAGTCACAATTTCGAAGGGTTGAATCTATGCATAATGGAAAACGCCACAAGTTTATTACAACCAATGCAAGTCAAATATGGTACAAGCATAAAGGTTAAACCTTCAGGATTTGCCATAAAAAAATGTCGGCTTATGATAAAATGTTTGAAAGATGATTAGAAGGAAATAATTTCGAAATATTACTTGTCAAACTGTAGCGATCAAAGGCCAAAGAGAGAAAAACTAGACATGGAACGATGCAGTAAATCCTCTGAAACTTCACTCATAATTCCGATTTTCACGCGGAAAGTAGCCATCAATGATAGAATGGTTTATTTGCTACACCTATTCTTACGATTGTACATGTGGGGAAATTTATGCAGCTTTTACACATGTAAATACAAATTTCCAATGACTCAACAACCTGTCTGTTTCTCAAATATTCTGACGTCACGCAACGTCATTTAATGAGCAGCCCTCAATCGGCGAAATGTCCTACACAGTTTTCTAAGTGTATTGTGTGTGTCCAACCAAATAAAGACAATCTTAGACACTTCCAAAGACTCAATCAAAGTATACTTCGGAGCGTCAATCATCAGAGTGCCATCTCCCTATTTATATATCGCAAGTAATAGCGCTGAAAAAAAGCAAGTGGAAAACTCGAAAGTACTGCTTCGTGTCAAATTTCTTCAATGGTATCATGTGTTAAAGCCCAATGGATGTCCTAAAGTGCAATGGGATAAAATCTTGATTTGGCAAACAATTGTCAACAGCTATGATCGGTTGCAAGAAGTTTAGCGCCAATTTCTAGTGTTTGCAAAATAAACAACTCATGGAAATCGGTTGACCGCTGGTTTATTTGCTCAATATCACGTCTGCACTTTAAAGAGTTAGGAAACCGTAAGGATTATGCGTGGTATTGAAGGTGAAGAGAGCAAACTATTCAACGCGTTGAGCAAGAGTTAGACAAGCAGCACGTTTTCACATTCGAGATAAAGGGTAACATGATGGGATTCTTCAAGTGCAAACACGCCTACATTTGTTTCTTAGTATGGTATTTTCAGTCCACGGGCAGTTGGGGGAGGCGGGGTGAAGGGTACGCACACGGTTGCACCGAAGAACTAAAAAAAAGGGGAAAGGCCACTGTGGTTGTTTTTCTCGATAAAAAGTTAAAAATCTAGAGGAAAATTCAATGAAAGATCCACCTTTTGGCGATGAGGTGTTCAAAATTGCAACACGCCCCAAAGTCCCGTATTCCCCAAATAGGCCTAAATGCTGCCTATATATGGACCTCGGTGAATTCCAAGTAGAAGGCTTTAGCTGAGACGTGAAGGGCATACGTGTGGAACGTGTAATTTTCTATAATCTTTTGCTTAAATAATTAATGTAGGCCTACATACACATTGACGACCTTGAAAAACATATGCGAGACAAGTATAGACTGATTCATATCATTACCATCTACCATTGTGTTTAACAACTTAAAGAAGATCATGCAATGATGGGTACGCTTTATTCAGTTAAAAGGCGCATGCCTTGATGGTAATTAAATACCTAAATGTCTTGCAATTTGTGAAATGCGGATTTCCTTTGACAATAAAATTAACCAATATTGTTATTAATAGTAATAGTAATAATTAATAATAATAATAGTAATAATTACCTTAAAATGATACTTAAGGGTTATTTGAATTATTCATTAGGTTATGAACTCCTATTATTATTTAAATTAATATTCATATCTTTGTTATTCTAGTGGAATACCCTTAATTTGCATAAATTCATATTCACATCCTTTGTATTCTTTAACGGAATAAACCGCACTACAAAGGAAAACGTTAGGGGGAAATTTCACCCTAACGCCTAAATTAGTGCATGCGTAACAATAGCCAATTCCCCCAACCTACTACATAGGCTAATAATAATTGTAATAAAAATAACAAAAATATATAAATAATAAATATAAAAATAAATAATAAAAAATAGTAATAACAATAATAAGTATTTTCACGCACATAGTCCACAAGTCATTGAACGATTTAAGGTTTCGAGTATAATATGTATGTACATGTTTCGGCTAATTCTATTATGCATTATGGTTAAGGCTCCTTACCAGTCCTTAAAGGCGCCGATGATAAGATCACTTCATTACATCTCAGGCTAAATCAGGCCATTAAAAGATCACTGCTTTTTCTCTACTCGCCAATGCTCAAATATTTAATGACCTTTAGAATTAAGTTTAGTGACCACCTAAGGTTAATTTACATCACGACGGAGTTGAGTTTTAAATCCATATGGATTTTATTTTCCGATTCTTTTGGAATTAGAATTTTAAATTAAACTTAAGTTATCTAAGAAAAACATCACGGGTTATCTACATTGAAGTGTATAAATTATTAGACACTGATTACATATTCAAGATATAAACAAAGAATGTTCTGTATTTTCAAAACGCACAATCTCATAATAATGTAAACTATGATAATCAAAATGAAAATGCCTAATTGGATATCAAATCACCATTTCAAGAAAATCCATACATCTTTGTTTCCTTTACTTATTTATTAGTTTGCTCATTTTTTTCTTTTGCAGTCCATGATCCAACGGAAAGGTGAAGCAGAACAAGAATACCAGGTAGGTTCCATGTTTTAGTTTTAAAAAAAGGGGGGGGGGTGTCGTGGACCTCGTCTCTTTGCCTTTGGATTTTTTTTACCAAAACTCTGGTCATTGATTCGGTACATCACCACGACCACATAACAGGAATAAATTGGTTGTACCGATTGAAAATTACGGTCCAGAACAATTTTCGGGATTCGCACGAAAAATTATCCCGTTGAAAAATGAAAAAACATTTACCCAAGGGTCTTTTTCCATAAAGTTTTGCTTATGGAGAAAATAAATAAAAGTTACTCCAGTACGATTTAAGAGGCAACACAAGTTTTAGCGCCACCAAAATGCATGCTTATTTATGCTAATTAGAATGAAAACGCCATGGCCGATTTGATTTTTTTCCCACAAAAATATGCACAACTGATAAATAGGCAATTACATAAAATTTTTGGTGTACAAGGTGTGCGAAAAAAAAATGTTGGGTCCACATCCCCCTGTAACGCTTAAGTGTTAACTCATAACTTCATAAGGGGTTTGCAATTCCGATACTGCATGGGGGCGGGCTCCAAAATATATTGCAGGGTTAAAATACGTGGGTCGAAAAACAAAAAAAAATGGGTCTCTAGGAGTCCGTTTATGCACCTAAGTGTTACTCAAACACAAAATAATTCAGACTTTGAACATTTCTAAAAAAACACCTTGCTTTGCGATTTTATGTAAAGACCACTTTAAATTCTCAGACGTCCTCAACAAAGATATCGTTGAGGGCTCAAATCCTGCCTAATGCATAATCTGAGTTTGGTGGACAACTGTAAATCATTAGGGGAGAATCTATACTTTATGATAATTCAAAGACGTGATAAAAACACCATGACCTATCTTTCCAATAATAGTGAACTCCAGTATAAAATGCTTAATGGGACAGGCGGAAATTTTCTGAGGATACATATTTCTCTAAATTTTCACTTAATTGGTTGTAGACCACAAGTTTTACTGAACAAACGAGTATAAAATAAAACCAAAAACCAAGTTTTGAGCTGTCCTGCTCTCCTCTTCAGCCTTAGAGATGTTTGGATTTTCTGCACGACACAAAACGCTAAATCAACTCATTATTGCATACTAACGGCTTATTCACATCAGGTGTGATTTAATACATATTAAGTATTCTACATATGCAATAAAACTTATTTGAAAATAAATAGATAAAAAGGTCATTTAACCGTTGTATTCAGTCTAGTATTAGACATGATCCAACTTAGCGTTGAGAAGTTGAGGCTTCCTCAATGGGTAGAAATATTAAGGTCAATTTTGTTATTTATAGTTAATTCCAATAATTCTTGAAGGTAATCGCCCTACTAACGTCAATCATTCGTGGCCATTTTTTGGCTCATCTCAGTTTCAAGTATCTTTTTATGCCCAGTATTATTGCTTTATTGATTGTTGTGTCCTAGTTTCCAACGTATTTTCAAGGGACATTAATTATTCATCGTAACACACCTAATCAATACATAATAAAAATGGGGTTATAGTTAAGGTTTTATCATCGTTTTAACAGCGTTGGGAAACTGTTAAACCTTAACTTGCACCTCATTTATTTTTCTTAGATAAAATGCGTTATCACGTAGCTACGTTAACTTTTATTACCAGTCAATACATAACCTACTTCGCTAGTCCACTTTGTGTGTTGGGATTTTCCTTCGTAGTCTGAAGGAGGGCTTACAATTTCGTATATTCCAACCTTTTAGTGTCAAGTTTTCTCACTGTTTGATCACTTTTACTACAGTAATCCGAAAGGCGATAGTTTTGTAGTAAGCTTCCTCGTGGCTCTGACAGAAGTCTCTTTTGCCTTTTCCAACACTACCAACACATATTACCAGTAACTGTCACCATGAGTGATTGGAAAACATTTCAATTACAATAACTTTGAGCTAAAAGAACAAATTTAACACACATTCAATGTGATTCAATAAGACACTTCGTTAACAAACAAAATTGACTAGGTCTCAGTCTAGGCCGTGTACTGAAACATAAAACATAACCTATTATAAACATCTAGCTATATGATGCGTGTCTGGAGCTGTGATCGACACAAAAAGATGTAAGAAGCTGTAATGCATGTCATTGGGTATGTGTGTTACTTAGTTATGCCTTACCAGAAGACTAAAAAATAACATGTCTCACAGTGACCTTAAAGGATGCGCCTCACTGAACTAGGATTGTCTCGCAAGATCTTTTGCATTCCTAAACTGGTATGACTGACTTATTAGAGAACGCAAACCATAATCGAAGGTCAAATCGCAAATCTTAATTATATAACTTATCTTTGAAGAAATGCGTAAAATTAACCATTTTAGAATGTATATCACTCAAAGGTAATTTAATACTCCCCTGCATCTGTGAAATGTTTAGCACCTGCGCCTCCATTTTTTATGAGATCATTTAACACTGCGTATGTGTATAATGACGCCCATTTCATTCAATATGGTGGCTCTCTTCGTATACCGTTAAGTATTCTAACGTTAGGCTCATATTAAGAATACCCATACCAAATAACCATGATAAATATTCAAAGCAGTTTTTGAGGAAAATGCTTTCGAGAAAATGTTAAAATGACGGCATCATTTTGTCAGGTAATATGTCCAATGTGTCAATAAAGCATTTGTTTTAAGAACCATAACAACGAACAGAAATAGGAGAATCAAAAATAACATACACTAACACATACGCACACACACGCGCGCGCATGCGCGAGCACACACCCACGCGGACACACACACAACCGTATAATTGCATAGCGCAATACAAGGTGCACCAACATTATGTGCGGGATTTGAGTTGTTGTGATATACTGTAGATATTATGGGTGGCAATGTATTATGGATTATGGCAACATATTGATGACAGCCTTTTGCACCAATATGTTAATCGTACCTCCAAGCATGTCTTCAAGCTGTACATTTGAAATTCAACCTTGCTTTGGGGTTTGCACTTTAAGAATATGTGTTGTGTTAAACTTATCATTTATTCACAAGCATCTTTTTTATACAATTTCTCCTTAACAGAAAGTAATCCGGCTATTAGTGGAACGGTACATTTTAGATAAGACTTCAGGAGGCGGGGACTCCGAGGTCGGTGTAACAAGAGCTGACATTATGGGAATCCGTAACGACGTAGCTGTGTTTAGGTATGTTGGCCCTGAATGTAACTCACTACAAGTAAATTTGTCGACATTTGAACAAATGTGGAGGTGTACGTTGCGTGGTTAATGTGTTAAATACTTAATTTTAGGCGGTGTACAGGGAAGAAATTGTGTACGAAATAGCCTCATGCCCATGACTATTAAGTTATTTTTACATACCGTGCAATATATTTATCCCCGAAAAAGTACATATCGTCGCTAGGAGGAAATACCTCATATAATTTCAAAGGTCAAATCCAAAACCTCAAAGTAGAAAGTGGGCCCAAATGCCAAAACCTCAAAGTAGAAAGTGGGCCCCAATGCCAAAACTCAAAAGTAGAAAGTGGGCCCCAATGCCAAAACTCAAAAGTAGAAAGTGGGCCCCATGCCAAAACCTATTGTGTAATTTATGGTCACCTAAATTTGAGGCAGAAATCACAACGAATCAAACAGTAGTCAATTTCAAAAAGATTTCGCCTTTACTACAAAAAGACTTCTCTTTTGTGCGTAATAAAATAAACTGTTTTCAACCAAACGTTCATTTTTGTGTCTCCTGTATTGTACATAAGTTTTCTCATTGGCCCTTTTTGCTACATTTTAGAGGTGAAATGCACGTATGTTTTTCCTGCCGTGCGACGATATTACGTAGAACTATTACATATCATTTATAACTTTGCTTTACCTAATGTTTTATGAATGGATACTACGCGAAATTATGGAGAAATTCCTTTTACCTATACAATATCAGGAAGATGGACAATCGTTTTGAACCTGGCTTATATTCGACGAAACGAAACGAAACTAAACATGCTCAGCGCACCCATTGGATTACACGCTTTATTCCGTCAGAGTGTAAAATGTACGATCACGGAATAAAGCGTGTAATCCAATGGTGGTCAATGAGCCCGTTTCGTTTCGTCGAATATAATAAGCCTTTGAACCTCCTATTAACAATCATTGTGTGAAATGGTCACAATGGAAGAACATTTAGATTTAGACATGCATTACTCATATGTGGGAGAGCGTGGCCTAGCGGTTAGGGTTCGATAATTTTCCTAGGCTTTTTATATATAATTTGATTTTTAATGTTTTCTGTTGAATAATTCAACACCTAAAACGTCACCATGACAAAACACGGGGGACATCCCCAAACATTTTTGTTAATCTTACTAATTTGCGAATCTTATTGCACTAATTATTTTGACAACCATTAAAACACTTTTAAAAAGATAAGAAAATTAACATTTTTTTTTAAATTGATGTAAATTACTTCAGTTCTCTAATTATACTAACACACGTTGTGATTTCTTTGACTCCATACCCAAGGTACGAACTTTCAAATCATTGAAGGCGGCCGAGGATTCTTTTGAAAAACTGAAAGGTGTGTTGTCGGACATTCGAGATCAGCTACAGAGAGTTGACGAAATCGGCGAGAAAACGAATCAACTAGACACTAACGTGAGAGACTTGAAAGAGAGAACTGTTGAGATCCGTGACACGGTTGATGATATGACCATGTCACTAATGCAAACTCGCCAAAAACAATACAAGAGATAGTCAACAGAGCACAGGTACCAGTTTTCGAGCAGACTTTACAATCAGTACGAGAGACGCTATGCACTCTACTTAACAGCGTGGTCATGTGACATTTTCTGGTGCAAATTTGACCCCATGTTTTAGAGTGTTACCGCCATACGGTTATATTTGTATGGACAACGTAAAAATCCTTGGCGGATTAATACAGCCTATTATGCATTTTTATATACAGCGGGCGTGATGGGATATAGATAGGGTACTGACTTGAACAGTGCACTGATTTTTTTAAAAAAATTTAATTCGATTCCACTTCAATTCTTGTCTATTTTGGACATGTGACCGAATTAGGGTTGTTCTACATATATGGTAGTTCTTAATAAACAAGACAGACTGTACAATAATGTCATATGAAGTACCACGGGCAGCGTTTACTATTCTCAAAGATGCGGTACTCAGATTTATCAAAAGAAACAAGATGTATTTATCTGGACTTTATCCTAAAGATAGTTATATATTATCCTAGTGGTGATGAAACACACGTATACACTTTGGAATTTAAATCCTCTATACGTAGATTTCTTTGGGTTCTTTGTTGCTTTGATTTTAATCATATTAGTAGAGTTTTGCGCCTTTTGCGCTGTAGTTTGTCCACAATTAATGGTGGAAATAGACAGCAGGCGGGGTAGGTCACTCTTTAATATTTAACACCCAGCAACTTAATCAACGGTATTCTCTAAATCCTAACCACTAGATATCGTTCACTTAAGCGCAATGTATTCACAATGCGAACTCGTATTCAGCTCTTCTGAAATCGCTGAGTAAAATAGTAATAATGAAACTTTAATTAATGAATAATGACAATAACGATTTTTAAAACATGTACAATGAACAACAATTATGAAGGCTTTATATTGTAAACCAAAGGCTTTTCTATGACATCCCTACACATGGTCCGCGCAATAACATTGAAAGCAAAGGTTTAAAACGAGAGGCAACATTCTGCTACACGGGATGGATTTGTTTATTATTCACGGCATGCAGTGTCAAATACAGGAAGTCATATACTTGCTGGTTGTCATTACTTTAATGATGTAACCTTGGCAAAAAGAAAAGCTTTATGCTATCCTGTCTACGGAACTGCGCTTTAACCCTCCTCTAACCAGGTTATTTTCTCTAACACCGTCACTGGAAGTTGTGCATCTCTCCCTCCTAAATAGTTTACTAACGAACACATTGTATAGAATTGGGAGCTATTATCTCCTCTTTATTGATACCAATATGTGCCAACATTCCTCTTTGCGCCTCAAGGTGGGGTGAGGTTTTTCCATGATCTCACAACAAGTACAAAGTTTCAGCCAATTATCATACAAATACGGGATTTTTGCCGGATGCTCTATCTTCGTTAATGAAAGGAAATGGCTATTTGGATCAGCTTAAAAGTTTTCATGTTATATCAAATTATCTATAAGAGTAGGAGCTAAACAGAAAAATCGCGGAAGTTGCACCGAGCCCCCCCCCCAAAAAATGCGATGCACCCTACCAGAAAAAAATGATACAGTTTTTACAGTCCAATTGTTCAAAGGAGCGCAAAGATTACGGGCGGGTGCGAAAAATAATGAGGTGCTAGCTTAATGGACGTGGCATTGTGAGACATTGTTAGTGTCTTCTGTCATAGCCTCCTAGAGATTGTGTGTAAAATACTACTGATACAAATGTGGAATTTTCTCATGAGATCCATAGGTTTTAGACCTTTGAGGGATGTTCTCGTATTAAAGACGATTTCTGACCCTTTAATACAAAACATCCAGACCCTTCTTTTTTTTGTTTTTCATGGAGATATTTGAGATCTAGTTTCATTATTATCCTCTATTGAGGACTGGCAAGGTTAGCCTCCTATACGTACCCAAGTTAGAATAACATCTTTTGAAGTCTGTGACACAGCCGAATACGCCGTTTGAAAATACCGTCCCCAGCTCCGTAGCAAAGGATGTCCAAAAACGCGGGTCGAATTTAAGTTTCAACCGAGAATGCAAATGAATGATTCCCCTAGTCATTTAAAGTCCTCCACCCTCTGGGTGATTTCTTCCTGGATCGTTGGCGTAGAGTTTTCATGTCTTATTATTTACATAGTTTGAAGAGGCAACAGAGACATGAAATAAGAGAAGTATTCGTACTTGTTGCTTGACATCATTTTTTGTGTCGGGGGGGGGCTTGCCCCCCCCTCCCCCCACTGGTTACGCCACTGGTGACCCAATGCACGACGATTATTTCATAATGAATTATGTAGGACACATGTTTTGAAATTGTATTCATATTGGGCAGCATTTCACTTACCACATAAAAAGTACAATGGATTAGTAGTATGCATGATATGGCATAACCTTCATTATAGAAAGTCAAGGTCAAACCTTCCATTCTAATTTTATTTCTATCTCTTCTTGCGATTTGTAACACAATTGTTATAAATTTCAGTTGCCTCAAGCCACGAAATATTTACGCAAAGCCGCCCTGGATCTAAACTATAATTTTAATGGTTAATATAAGGTAAACTCTCTTTCAAATGGTATTTTAATGGGTTCCTTAAGAGTATTGTAAATTCGTAAAAGCAACTGCAACACCCCTGTAGGTTGTATTAATCAAAATTAAGATTGTAAAATGCAGTTGTTGACATACATACATACTTTGGTCTTTGTGCAAAGTAATTACATTTTGCGAGTGAACATTAAATGTTGAAATCGCATGATTCCATAAAATTGACAATAATATTGGAAATCTAGAGAAATTAAGTTGTGGTTGAAGTTGTACTCTATTCACCTGGCGTCTTTTTAATGCGTCCATATAGCATTTGTGATCTTGGCTGCTTGACGTTCATATCTTTCTCTGCGAGGTAGAGTAATCAAAGTCTACCGAATTTTTTTTCAGCAAATCTTACTAGATGATCGTAAAAGGTCCTCGATTGCATAGGATGCATTTAAAAGCTATCTTTTAGGCATATAGTAATGGCAAAAGTAACGACGTTTTGTAAAACATTCCATTGAAATTACCTTCCAGATAAACTCCAAAAACGATTACGTACCATGTTGAAGTATAGACTTTCCCCGTGCGGTCATAACAGTGTTTTCCTGTCAGAAAGAAGGAGACTTGGTAGATAAACTCAGTTCACACACAGTATAATTAGGTTGCCCTTATTATTTCATGATTTAATGCATGAATTTCGCCATATGTAATCGTCCCATCATTGTTAATTCCATTTCAGAGTTAATTCAAATTACAGCTCCCTTGATAATATAATCTGCTCTCAATAAATTTCAAAATCAAACTGAACTTCAAAATCTCTCTGACATAATTTTACCGCAATCCTCATATCAGATTGCAAGCTTCATTTGAAAGCAAGCATTTCCGTGAGTGGTCAACTTTTGTTGTTTATTTCCAAAATATTGTGCAAGAGCTCGCCAAGTGATGGCGCTATACCGTATTGCTCTATGCAATCAGGCGGGACCGGCAGCTATATCAATAGTATTTTGATGTGTATTCTGAGGAAATATAACGCCAACCAGGTTTGCAGGTGGTTAAAAACGAAATTTTGGATTTAAAGAAATACATTCTAACGAATAGTTGACCATTAAAACAATATGGAAACACGTATTTGTGCAAGGACAGAGTTTCAAACTATTGTTCTTTTGATGAGAAAATCGATATTACCATTTAATTATCATTAAAGATTTTTTTCTGTTACGTTGTAAAAAATAGGTGTCTAAAGGTAACTTAACATTTATATATGAAAGGTTAATGCTTTTACGAAGATAATATCTTGAGTGCTGGTAGTTATAAGATAAAGTGTACAACCGTGGGCGAACGTGACTAAGAAGATGTACGTCATCATGATGAACTGAACTTAACTATTATGTAGGAAGTAGTATAATCTTAACCTAACATAAACACGATACTGATACCATTATTCCTATTAATTGTTAGTATATCCCGTGTCGACCTCACTTCAACTCCGTGTAAGTGACGTATATACTATTAGTATAGTTAAATGGAGTCATATTCTAACAGCATTACGTTAAAAAGGTCAAAATAAAAGTACTGTCTTTAGTGTGGATTTAGTGCGTCTACGCCTGAAAGAACAAACCAGTAACCGTATGCCTTCTGATTTACCTTTACTATACGAATGTAGTATTAACAACTTGATTTTTAACGTTTATCTGATTAAATAATATAGTTGTACACACAATTATGTGTTGCGTCAGACCAAATGACAAGCTAATTATGAAAATATTATCATTAAAAAGATTCCTAAAATGTATCCAACCACTAATATTTGGTTCTACATCATTAATTTGGCCTATTCCTAATTCACAACAATCATTTAAATTTTTATTGCACAACGTCCGAGAAGAAGCTAAAATAAAATGACCGCATTTCGCGTGCATGGAAGTTAATGTCTCGTCCCTAATTTCGGAAACAATCAAAACTTTTTAATGTTTTCAGTAATAATAATGTCTCTAAATAGTCCTTGCGTGTGTCATAAAAATATAAACATGTAAACGCTTTATTCCTCAACATTTGTTTTGGCAATGCAGTTGGACTTGGGTGTTTGTTATTTGTCATTTGGCCGTGGCTGTGGGTGAAACTATAGATGGAAATCTCTGGTGGAAAGTAGGGAGTAGGAACCGATCCAGTTTTGGGCCCATTTTGTATTTGTTTGAAAAGAGCCGATTCACCGTCAATTTAATACTATTTGTTTTTAAAAAGGGGGGGGGGGGTCTCGTTGTCAATGGACAACTTTTTTCCACAGCAAAAAGTAAGGATGTATCCATTTAAATGTGTGAGAGTCACAGCTTACAATTACGTTTATTCGACTAAAATTCGCCAATTGGTTCCAAAGATATGACTGATCAAAGAAAAGGAGACACAACAACTTGGTACTAAAACATTTTGTCCTATACCGGCTATATTTTTACATATAGTATTTTTTTCCAATAGTGATAATTAACGATATTATAGTAGATTCCATTTGATGGTAGAGTTATGGGCGGAGTTTGGACTTCGTCCATTGCTCAAAATAGGAGACAGAAATACCCAGAAAATCTTCGATTTCTTCCTCGTAATACAAAAGAGATCGGTTTGAAAGAAACTGACCAACTACAATAAAGTTACGTTGTTCGTCCAGTCAATACTTTGTATTTTATTCTAAGTGATGCAGTGTGTCTACCCCAGAATTGGTTTTAAACATTGCCTTCAACAACATATTACCATGCAGTTTAGAAGGCTTCAGTAACAATGCAGAACTATGATCTTCACTATTTATAAAATCAGCTTTCATCGAAACTATTCCTGGATTTAGTTTGCGCTTTCTAGGGTTTATGCTTTGACTATTGATTGAGACTGAATGTCCCAACCGCTCAGGGTTGGCTATAATTGCTATAGCGCACATCATACCACAAATACACGGACTAAAGTTTTTATATACTAATTCCCCTCAATTCATACCTCCACCTACAAAAAAGTGGAGGCTATTCCACTATCAACTGGAATCTAGTATAAAAAGTAGGAATATGCGTGTGCTTAAATGACGCTGTACGCAACTAACGTTGAATAATAATCGGGGATCAACGGCCAAGCTGTTCGTGATGTATATAATATTTTTTCCAGCTTCAATTTTCGGGCCTACGGACAATATGACTACATCGTCGGCGCTAATCATTAAGATGGAAATTATGTATGACGTGTGAAGTTCCTTATTTTCAACAGAGTGGTCAAAAACACCCTTGTTTTTGATATTTATGAGCTTTGTTTCTCTAACATGTCTAAGATGTTACAACTATGCAACCTAGCCGAAAATAGTGTTTAAAGGAAGAAAATACATAAAAAAGTTGCATAGACACGGATTAACAAAATCACAATTATCTTTCCATTACAACGAAAAGGGTTTTCTTTGTATTTTTTCAAGTGTACTTGTAAAGAATTGTTAAACGACGACATATCAAGCACCTGGGATTTTTTGGAGAAGCTGTTGCTATTAATAGTATAGGCAGTAACTTAGTTGGGGGAAGGAGGGTGCATCCTCTAGGCGATGTTATATGAGAGGTCGTTTAATTAACAAATTCAGCTCTTCCCCCCGGGGGGGGGGGGCAGTTGCATTCAAAGGTGGATATGATGCGTGAACATGGACTTCGGAAATGCACCCTAAACAAGTATTTCCACCAACTAAAAAACATACCTAAACAAGCATTTTGTCTGTTTTTGCTACCATAAACAAGTCTTTTTGTCAGTTTTTGCTACCTTAAACAAGTAATCAATGCATTGTGTTGATAATACCCTTATTAACTGGCTTTGCTCATGTTGCTTTACTTCCAAATTACAATACATTTTATGATTGTGATCTCGCGTACATCACAATTTCAGGGTTACGAAAAAAAACATACCCTTTTTTCCATATTTTGCTGTTTTTGACACCCTAATCAATGTACGCGCGTACATCGCCTGTTGGAAAAAAGATACCCTTTTCACGCGTTTTCTTGTTCACGCATCATATCCACCTTTGAATACAAATGCCCCCCCCCCCCCCGAGCTCTCCCGCGATCGATTCTGCGTCAAGCGGTAAAAGTCCCAATTATGTCATCTCTTCGCTCGCAATTGAAGTAAAAGGTCATTTAAAATACAATTTTAAGATTGAAATTCAAATTTGACTATCACCAAATTACAGAGTATTTGTGCAACATTCATGAAGATTTGGGAAGATATTTCAAATAGAAGTCCCAATTATCCAAATGAGGTATTGCTATTCATTCCGCCAAGCGCTACTGCAGCAACTGCACATCATCAAACAGCGAATGACAGAATCAATTGTAATACCTCGTTTTCATACTTTTGACTTCTGCATGAAACGTTTTTCTGCATGGAGCACTATTTTGTATCCCCTCGTCCCCTCGGGCGCTGCAAAGCTACATATATCCCTTTCAATATTTAAATACTCAGAATGACTGAGGTTGATGTGAATAATTGTTATTTGCTGCTGTTATACATGTAAACAAAAATACCTCATTCTATTTACTATGAGCTACAATATAGTCATCCACAGAGGACGAAGTTCACCGTGTTGTGTATATTATGAAAGATCATGCACCGACCTTGGATAACCTGGGTATCTTTACGCATACGAAAAATAGCGGGATTCCTCCACTAAATACAATGTGATGAGTTGCTACTGAAACTATGTAAAGGGAATCGAGACTGTATAGGCTCATAGTGATCAAGAAGTCCACATTTTTGTGTTGCAACCACGGGCTTGTTCCTTTTTACCCTGTAAAAAGCTGTAGAAAATGTTTTATAATAATAAAGAGGTTTGTACATCTTCATTTTGTATGTTCATTTCACCGTGCCTTATGTCATGTAAGCCTAGTTTGCAATTTTTGGAGAGGCATCCCAGCAAGGTGATAATTTTTGATATTTGGTAGCTATGACAATTATGATGTTTTATCTTCTTGAACATTTCTCATGCTAAGTAAGAACATCCTATATCGGTAACATGGGATGACAATGAATATGACATCTGGCTTGTGGATACAAAAACAAGTCTCGCTTCTACTGATAGCATTCTTTTGATGTGTAGGCAAACCATGTCTTTTCAATTAATATATAGTATGTCGAATATGCATTTATGTGATATTAACCTGGGTATATTAATTAACCAATTCTTGACCAGACGTACACAAAGAAGCAATGTGCTTTAGGCACGATGTTAACAAAATTTGTCGCCAAAGTATGAATATATATTATTATCAGTGCCTCACGTGCCTTTACATATTGTATGTTTTGGTTTCTTATACGCTTGTATAAAAAATGTTGTACCGAGCCTATGTACATGTTGGGTTAGGGAACTATTACTTTGTCTGTATGATGACTGTATACGATACAATACATGATTTGATCAATAAAAGCAATGTTTTGACTTATGGTACTACCCTCAGGAAATTCAACGAGATTGGACCTTCATTTCATGAAATTTAAAGGGGTATAAAAAACAATACTTGGGTTTTTTGTATATCTGTTTTCTTGGTTTGGAATTTGTTTCTAAATGATTATGGACTCCCAAAATAGAAATGCAAAACGCCTGGAGTCTTAGAATCCAAAATTTTGACAATCATTGTTATGGTTTTTGAACTTGTGTGCCAATGGATATGATGAATGAAAATGAATATGCTGATATATTAATATTTAAATTGTTTTTGCAAGATTATGAAACATATGTTTATCACCAAATACTCGTAGGGGTTGAATTTTGGACAAAACATGTTTAAACAAATAAGGCATACTATGATAATCGGCGATACATTATTTTTATTGTTTGATGTGGTAAATGTAATACTAAAAGTTGTAACAGATATATGAATGGTACTAGATTGGTAGTAGGAAAACCAACGGGCAATGTTCATATAAGTAAATGTGAATAATTCATACGGTCGCGCTAATGGTGCCGAGTATATCCAGTTTATTGCGTCCGCCATTTTGTTTTGCGCCCGTATGTGAATTCAAGAAAACTATTTGGGGATTTGCTAGAAAGGCAATGTTGACTAAATTATAGTTTGAATATAGAAACACGTTAAGAGCTTATGTAAAATAACAACGCTGGGCAGGGAAAACACCTATGTGCATTAAACCTTTGAAATCAAAAGCTGCTATGAGAAAATGGATGTCAAAACCTCCTTTATGCAAAAATTTAATTTCTCATCAACTACCTGCAAACAAAAAAACAATATGCTAAATAACTTATCTGGTTTGATTTTTTGGTAAAGCAAAATCTATTCTATGAATTAATTGCATTAGTTTTAATGAATTTGAATTCAGAGTGAACATATAGGGTGTTTTACTGTTAATAGTAAATATGCTCATAGGAGTTTTTGAAAGTGGGACCCATCTTCACATGAGAGCTTTTAATTTCAAAGGTCAAATCACTATGAGTTACAATATGCTCATCCACCAAGGACACGGTTCAGTGGGTTGTACTTCTACATACATTGACATGAACTGAGCTTCTATGATTTGGGTATCATATATCATACCCAAAAACCAGGGGGTGTATTTTCTAAATACATTGGTGAATGAAAGCTACTGAACTGTGGCAAGGGAATTGAGATTGTACAAGCTCATAGTGAATGCACATTGTTTTTTTTTTTGCCCAGCAACGATATGAACAAATAATACAGATGGAGATGCTAACATGTGCACCGAATTTTACAAATAAATACTTGAGCTGAATTTTTAGTACATAACCAATTAAAAGAAGTTCAATATAACTATTACAAAGTCTGTGCTTTAATGCTGGTAAAACATTACGTGAATTTTAAAGTTAATTTAGTTCATTGCCACAATTGAATGAGAAAGGGATTTTTTGGTGATAGATGATAGGAATTTACAAAACAGTAAATGTCCGCGTTAGAGTATGCAACTTTGTCCTCTATGTATTTTTAGCCCATATTAGTTGGTAGTGATTGTTTAGACAATGATCTGTAGAGCTGTTAAACAGTCTAGTCCACACTGATTTGTTTTTAAAGATCTATTAGATTCAATGGATGGACCTGTATTGACATGTGCCACTTAGTTAAAAATTCACCAGATGTAAAAACAGTGGTGTAGGAAGTGGTGGGAGACCGTTTAGAGAAAAAAGTCGAAAATTGCCTAAATTTATCATCTCATTGCCCAAAAAAGAAAAGAAATGATATTTCTTGTAGATATTGCTCTTATCTCGGGATGGGCACTTATGCATTATGGTTCTCGCCAAGTGACAATCAAAGGACCACCCCACCCCATCCACCACCCTATTTCAAATAAGACGCCTTTCAAATCAAACTTTGGTCAAATATCATTGATCTCATGTAGATGATGGTATCTATATCAATATCTTTTGCTTTTTCGGCATAAAAAGGAGTAGGACCTTATAACGGAGCGATAGTTTGTCCTCCTCGACGAACGTCCGTGGAAAATCACAGCTATAGTTTACAAAATTACTAATTTGAGTGAAAAGGATATGCAAATAAAGACGACATCAAGATGACTCCATATCATCGAAATGAAGAATCCAGCATTAAAAACTGCCCAAAAATCATCCGAGTTATGCACTTTTCACATGTTGCAGAATCTTCTATTGGTATGTGATATGGGACTCTTGTTTCACAGAACAACAAGGTACATAAAAATGATTGACCCACGAGTTTGCATATTTCAAGACCACTGACTGACCTCTACACATGGATAGCGGGTCTGAGTCGCCGATTGAAACAACAGGAAGTTGCTTTTTGCCTTAGTAATATGGCTGGAAACAATGCATACACCTGCTGTTGCACATATTCCACACAGATCTATTGTTATACAAAATTCCTTTAACTTTGACAATAAAGTGAAGCCACATTGTGCAGGTCTAAATGCAACTTCCTGTTGTTTCACTCGACGACCATTCAACTGTGTGGCAGCCCGCTATCCATGTGTGGAGGTTAGTGTGCAAGACTCATTGGATGTCTTTTTATCCTCCAATTTAGAATATAGTAACCGAGATTTTTAGATTAGAAAGTCTTTACTTTTATGTGTACAAATGGGGAGGATAGTATCCAGAGTAATTAAAGAAAGAATGATTTTCTGTCCGGTAAGATATACAATTTTCAAAAGAACAATATACATAGTCAGTGGCGGCACGAGGTATTTTCCGGGGGAAATGGGGGGACTGCTCGAAGGTGGGAATGCACCCCCTGGCGCCGCCACTGTACATATTTATAAATACAATGTAAAGAATTATTGTTTTATTGAAACAAGTAAATAACTCGGCAGATGCGTGTTCTAGTCAATTTGGTGTTGGCAAGTTTGATGATAATGATATGTGTTCAAGCTGGTGAATTGGGAAGCTTTCCAGGGAGTGTTCATTTTGGAATCATTGCCATTTGTTGTCTTTATATGTGATTTGGCTCATTTTTAATTTTAGCTTTCTATATCAATAGAAAGTAATCGGGAATGAGAATGAACATCCCATTTTTGATATATACCAATCATCAATCATAATCATAACGTCAGTATAGGGTCCTTCACGGAAGGCAAATTATATTGAATGGCCGTTTGTTCGTCCTCCTGATCGTCCAAGCATGAGAAGAACACAATACATGCACCTGGTTCACCTGAACATTTCGGCTATTTCTGCAGGTGACATTTTGTTCTGGAGGCAGGTCTGGCCAAATTAACATATTGACTTCTCATTAAATCGCCCTATTGTAATTATAAATGCGCTCAAAAGCCAACATGTCAACATATTTACATAGTGACAGTCTATGAAACATCCTTTGATCTCCCAATGGTCAAAATACCGAAAGTCGGCCTATAGGCCAACGTAACAATTCAACCTTTTACTGTTGTATCCCTTATGTAAAATTTAGATGAAAGTAATCAATCAAGCCATGACAGAATAAAGCCCGAAACCCCATTTAACTCTATTCATGTCTGTACAGACTTTTGTTAAATATTTCGTGCTGAAATTACACGGAGTATAAACCTTCTGGAATTCAACGACATCTATTCATTCGTTACCACCATTTTCTGTGTTTTCCCCCGACACAGGGTTCTTTCACGGAAAGTAAACTATTTTGAATAGACTTGTGTGTCCTCCAGCTTACCCAAGCGTGCGGAGAATACAATACATACACCCCACACCTGGTTCCCAACATTTCAGATATTTCGGCAGGTGATTCTTTTGTATTCTGTGCATACATCGCGTGTTCTAACCATCTTAACCTATTGACCACCTGTACAACGCGTCCTATTGCATGGGATCCGATAACAAACGCTTGATTCATTGCAAATATGGCAATGATTCTCATGTCCATTAGTGAGATAGGTATTAGTTTTAATGAGAGTAACTTTAGATGTTTGTGTAGGTAAATCGTAGATATACCTTTGTCTAGTGGATATTGTTAGACAGGAGCCGAGTAATTAATGTCATTAGTACAAATGAGTAAACATTCTGGTTTATGTTGGATATTGATTACATGTATTCTTGTTCTACGTGAATGGTTGGATGAAAGCTTTGTTTTACACACTGATCTCTTTACAATGGATTAGAAACCTGTGTTTCGTAATTGAGGCACTGGCGGTCATATTGGTAATCCAAAAGAGCCCAAGCAGGTGGTTAAGAGCCGGTCATTTACACAAAATGTGTTCCCATTGAAATGTGGATAAGCGACATAACAAACTACATATTCAAGCCAATTCAGTGAGCTCATTGTATTTGAAGTTGCGCGCGTATGGGATGGTATGTCTCTAAAACGGGCACCCGGGATACAACGTCTGTTAAACAGGTGTCTCTGGAATGCTATTATGTTTGGTAGACCAAGATGACCGCCGGTTGCTTCATTCATCTATATACAATTAATGTTGCGTAGCCAATCCATTGTATAGAGATCAGTGGTTTTACATAATTGGTTCGATGAAATATACGAGCCTTGCCCAATTAGACGAGGGTTAGTGTTCTTCCCACAATGCAATTCTTCCAATACATTTTTGCACTGAATTTATAGTGACAAAAAGTACCTAAATGAACAGAACTTATCCCAATCTTTTTGTCACTACAAGAGGGCCGTCGAGTGCCAAATTGTGTAAGCACGTATTTCAATACGGAATAAATCGCAATCTCATCATAGTGCGCAGTTCACTCTCCATAGAAAAACTTTTTACACAATTTGGCACTCTCCATTGGTGGGAACTGGATGTGACAGGTTGCTTTGGAAGAAATGCATTGTGGGAAAAACACTATACTTCCGCTTGCCTTGGCCTGGAGAGTTGTGGAGTGCCAAATCGTGTGAAACGCATTTCAATACGGAATAAACCCCAATCTCGTTCTAACCTCGTCGTCATGGCCCAAATTCATTCCCATTGAAAAAATGTGTTTCACACGATTTGGCAGTCCTCTATGGTGCCTGTACAAAGAGATAATTTGCCCAGTAATTTTCGCTTAAGTGGTTCGAGGCTTCCCTTTTTAGTTAGATTGCATATTATCAAAAAATTGCCAAATTAGGGGCAAATTAATGGAAGGCTGGGTTGCATTGTATTTTGTATCATCTGCAAGCGTTTGGTTATAGACCGTATTCAATAGCCAGCCATGTTGGTGGACAAGATAGACGCATTCCAGTACTACGATACATTCACCTGTCAATGATCCCTGTGCAATCGCTAAACATGGATCGATTGACAGGTGAGTGTATTGTAGTCCTGGAATGTATGCATCTTGTCCACCAACATCTCTCGTGACTGACGTCATATTGAATACGGTCTATAGATTGTGATAAGCAAGTTAACTTTAAACATAATTGTTCGCTCAATCCAAATATATACATTTCATGGCACTTAGATGTAATGGTCCTCGGGTAGTGCCCCGTAAGTTATTTCTTCAAGAGTGGGGTCAAGGTCATAGTCCAAAACCAGTCACAATCATGAAATTGCTTTGTGTATCCGCATATGTCGATGGATTTCATTCACAAAATACAACGGAATGCAGACGATACATGAGTTCGGCGAACAATGAATTTTTAATGAATGAGAATAGTTATAATGATAAATGAACATCGTTGAGTGGCATTACTTCTAAAGAGAGGCGCTATTTAAATATTATATAACTACTGCCGGACAATCAAGTAAAGGTTAGTACAGTACTGTATATTTTTGCATTCCTCAATGTTCCGAGACAGAGAGAAAAAAATACCCTAAAATACTGCTTTTTGTTTCCAGGCATTGCTTTCTAATAATAGGAAAATCGTGAATCACGGCGAGTATCCAGCATATTTCCACATATTTATTAGCTATTAACTTACAGTTATACAACAAGCCTTATCCGTTCACATAATACATACCGTTAAACAATGTTCAGTGAATAGCTTTAATCGCCATCCGAGAACTTTAGATATCTGCGCAAACTCGAAACCTGCGCAATGCGCAACTTCAATCGTTGTCCGGGAGAACCCAAATAGCGGACTCAATCAACATGTATTTTGGTATACGTAGAAATCGAATATTAGTCTAAAAAGTCGTTTTCTTTGTTTCTTTGTTTGATATCTGCTCTTAGGAGTTAGTCTGATTCAAAAAGAAGTTTACTCATTTTTGTCGTGGTTTAGTAAAAAATCTAAAAGGAAGTCACTGTAAAGTAATATATCATCGCAAAGAGCAATTTCTGGAGGTCTAAATTAAAAAAAAGAATGTTTGAATTTACACATGCCAAACCCGGGTTATACTCATTTGAATAAATTCACCCATTTTACTGACTGCACACATCTGGGTAACTTGCATCAGTTTCTATTCAGGCCAAATCTATAAAGCGTAAACAAGACAAATCCGTTGGTTCGCAACTTTCATTGTCAAAATGAAAGTTTTGCTTTTATATTCAAGAACCATAAATCAGACGATAATTCATAAAGCATTGTAATATAACTATTTTTCATCGTAAACTCATCTGTTTCTGCAATTATTTCTGATCAAGAATTGCAAAACATGCAATGATTTGTTTCTTCTAAGAGAAGTCCACCAAGAGGAAACGGTGCTAGACACTCGCGAGATTCAAAATTCCATATCATTTAAAATTGTCAGCATTTAGAATTTTGCTCTTGATTGATGGATGTTTAGTATGAAAGAAAAAAAAAATCATTTTGACATTGAAAGTTGCAAACCAATGGAGACTTTCTTGTTCACATATTAGTGATTTGGTGTAAATAGCAACTGAAGCAGGTTACCCAGATGTGTACAGTCAGGAAAATGAGTGGTTTTATTCAAATTAGTATAACTCAGATTTGGCACAAGCAAATTCAAAAATTTCTTTTTTAATTTAGACATTCAAAAACTGCTCTTTCTAATAATATATAGTTTACAAGGAATTCCTTACAGATTTTTTTACTACTCTACAATAAAAATGAGTAAACTTCTTTTTGAATCAGCCTGTATGGTTTAAAAAACTGTCTGCCATTGTAATCATTTACATTATCCACGCTAAGTAAAAAAATACTTGACCAGACTTAATGACAAAAACATTCATAATTATGTAAATGTAATTCTAGACTTGTTTTGTTTTATTGTCATTATTACTGTTTCCTCTTATCTTCTCATCTTTTTTCTTATCCTTTTTCTCCCGTGAGTGGTCTTCTCTTGTTTGTTATATTTGACCTTCTGTTGTTATCGTATAAGATTTACGCAAGAGTATTTAATATTTTTGCCATAGGTTTGGAATGAAAATGATCAAAGTCACTCAATGAAACTCTATACCATGATGTAATACAAAATCCTCCATTTACAGGATGTAAGAACTTTATTACTGTATAAGATTGTAGATTCTTAAACAGCTGTGAAAATGTAAGCAATCTCATTGGCTGATGCCCGGGTTCAATTCGTTTAATTGAATCCAGGTAGTACGCGCTTCATATTGAAGTTATTTTAGGTTGAAGCGCTCGCGTCATACCGCGTTTTGCTACTTGCGCGCGCGCCTGCCAACGTTGCGGTCTCGTTGCGTATGATCGTTGCGTATGATCGATTGTTTCACTGGGTGATGGCAGTCCTTTCTTGATGTATTTAAGCTGTAAAGTATCCCTAAATTGGGTTAAAGATGACCTTAAATGATAATTACTGTTTAAGAATGAGAATAAAGGTATAATTTTGGGAACCGGTACTCTCTTTACGACGAATTGAACCCGTCGACACCATTACTTTGCGTGGAAGAACTCGGCCTCCGGCCTCGTTCTTCCACTTAAAATAATGGTATCGCCTTGGGTTCAATTCGTCGTAAAGAGAGTACCGGTTCCCAAAATCATACCTTTATTCTCTAATTAAGTCTATTGGTGTATAACGATATGTGATCAGATGCGTGCTGGTATACTGTTGCCTCAACCATTCTGGAATGACTTAGGCTGGGCTTTCGTCTTTGTTTGATTTTTACCACCATGGCTTCTTTCATTCATTCAGTACAATTAAAGAAAATGGAACATTTATTATCATCAATGACGCTATCTGTCTGGTCAACATGTATTATCAGCAAAGTATAATAATGGAATAAATGTTTTGTAATAAATGACTTATTCTGTGTCCATTTGTTTACTCCATTATGTTTCTAGATTTCATTGAGAACAACTGTTAAGGTGCTCAAGTGCGGTATTACTCTCGCTAATGAACTTGGGGAAATGCCATTCACCTTTAAAGTAAAATGGCCTGTGTTGGCGCTATTTCTGAAATATTAGCAGTAATAACGTGACGTGGTGCTTTAAAACAGACGGAGACGTTTAAAAGTGCTCGATTCCAATGGATAAAATTTAACGTTTGTTTACGTACCGATTTGATCTCCTGTAAGTTATGATCAACTCGAAATTTGTCTCCATGTTTTATCTATCGGAACGGATATTAGGTGCTGCGAAACCTTCAAGTGAACTGCATCTGTCCTGCTATAGAATCTAGCCCGTATCATGAAAGGGTGTTTAACAACTGTTAAGTTAAACAACGTCCATATCTGAAGTAGAAAAGGTAGAGAGGAGATATTTTGAATTACGGTAAAAGCATCAAAATGTGTTATAGTATACCAGAAGAAATAACGTTCTCTCTATCTTCTTCTTCTTAGAAGCGTATCCACAAGTCATTGGTAATGGCTTTTGGTGGTGTCAGGATTTATTCAACTGAGCGTGCTGATCCGGGGCCGCGTGTATCCATGACGCTCCTAACATGGCCCGCTATTTGAGGCTGGGGCGGATTGGGAACAGTCAGGTGTTTTCACCCTACTTTTATTCGACACTGACTGCGATGTACATGTACAGTTGTGACTCTATGTACACGGGACCGATGGCTTAACGTCCCCTCCGAAGGACGGGATGCTTTCATGATCCATTGCTCAATTCCAAGTGAACCATGGAGGAGAGCGGTATTCTGTATTTAATCAATAGCTGGTATACAGATCAAATCCAGAATTTATAGTACCCGAATAAATCCAGCAAGTGCCACGACCCCACGGGATTCGAACCCGGGATTTTTGTTGGTAAATTTACGCCACAGGCAAGCACCCTAACCGCTAGGCCACGCCCTTCCACAAGTTCTCTCTATACATTACTTTTAGAAATAACTTTTTTGTCTCAAAATTTTAATGAATTGTGACTTATCCACCTCACTACAAAGGTAAAAGATTGTTTAGTTACACAATTGTTAAACAGCTTTTGGAATACGGGCTACTGAATTTGTGATCTGTCTAAGGTACTGTACTTTGGCTTCAAAATGTATCAGGGCGCCGAGAACCTTTCACACATTCACACTTCCTTGTTTAGAGAAAGCGGGCCAACCGTATTCTTACAAACTTATTTCTCCTACTTCATGTTGTAATAGTCCTGCCTCAAACTTTAAAATAATCCCGCCTTTTCAAACTCTGAACGCTGGGGCTTACCTATTGCTCCAGGAGCATCAGTGGTGGTCAAAATCCCATACAGTCGAATAGCGTGCATTTATCTTGTGTACACGTGTATCCATCTTCCCATTAATCTATTGTTCGTGTACTCAGCAGAAACTTACCCTACCAAAGATTTTTGCAATCGGCGTAGATTCCGATGGTCGACGATAGGTACACCAAGCCAAGGATGAAATGACAAACTAACACTATATGCTCACCCACCAAGGACACAGTTAGTGGGTTGTACTTGTACATACATTGATATGAACTGACCTTGTGTGATATGGGTATCATACATCATACCCAAAAACCAGGGGGTGTATTTTCTAAATATATTGGTGAATGAAAGCTACTGAACTGTGCCAAGAGAATTGAGATTTACTAGCTCATAGTGTAATCTAGCGTGAGTGTATGAAATCTAGAGTTAACCCTAGTGGGCGGATGTATGCTACTGACCGCGATGTTGCATCCAAAGTTTCAAGCATTTATTTTTACATAGAAAATAGGGCTCATAAATATTATAAAAAATAACAATCATACATTTGGATTTATTCTTCATCTTCCAAAACGAAATTTATTGTTCTCTTCATGAGTTGAGCTTCGCCTGATATTTTCCAACTCATTCAACCAATAAATTTGTTTATTGGACTCAGTTGGATCCAAATTCATGCGAAATAAATGTGGTCTACAATGGAGAACACGATAGGTACTTGGACACTACATATCAGGGACGCCTGGGTTCATGACACCGCAATCCAACCTGGAATTTCGAAGACCTACTCCTGGAGCATAACAAAACGAGAAGATACCGGTTTGCATCATATGCAGTATAAAAAAGTGCAGCCAGGATGGTCCTTTTAAGGACCATTCAGATTGCACATGTGTTATGTCTTAAAAGACTTTCCATGTTTTATGTCTTAAAAGACTTTCCATTATAGGCCTTTTAAGAACCATACCGGTGTAAAGAAACTGAGTGTCCCCCATGAGAGAGTGTCCTAGCTACCATAGCCACATGTACGGAATAAACCGTGACCTTGTAGACGAGGCCATTTGGGTACAGTGCTGAAACAAATGATGCATACAGCACTCAATGGAAAACACAATAGACAGATGGGTGGTAGGACACTCAGTCACACGGACGCTGTAATATATGACACCGGTTTGCATCATATGCAGTATAAAACATATGCAGTCAGGATGGTCCTTTTAAGGACCATTCAGATTGTACGTGTGTATGCCTTGTAAGACTTTCCGTGTTCTTATGTCTTAAAAGACTTTCCATAAAATATAGGCCTGTTCAATTCATGACACTCGCAATTTCATATTTTTTCAAGAAACATGGCGGAAAATCACATGACTTAATAATTTGAATGATGTCAGGAAAACCATATAAGCAAAATTGCTTTTGTTGAAAGATACGGAGTTTTTATATACTTGTGATCGCAATAGTATAACTTAGTTTGAGATTTTTTATCTCATTTCTTTTTGGTCGATTTAATGTACAGTGCTCTTACTGTATAATTCCATGTTATATATAATGTAAAACACATTAATGCGTCTGATCGTCGCTCGGCAGGTGTTGTAATGGATCCCTTAAGATTTATGAAATGAGCATTTATGTTCGTGCCAGCAACACTAACACTGCTTACGTCAACTACTTTGCTAACATTATCCGCGTTCACGGCGAAAGAAATGAAGTTAAAGGGCAATACCGTGATATATTTTTGGTGATTAAAGTAATATTTTGACAATTTATTTTGTAACATACATTTCAATTTTTTGTAATATTGGGATCTTAACACAATTTTATTTTTAACGATTCCTCCGGACTTTTATTGCTTGTGATTGATCTGTAACTTTTCAAAAAATAACAATAGGGAATCCCCGAATGTAATTAAAATCTCATTACTTTATTGCTATAATGTTTACTTTATTTGAAAATGAAACGAAATCCTGTCTTTGTTGAAAATACACTTGGGTTTTAGAGAAAATTCAGAAGAATTTACATTTGACTTATATCCTCAGAAATTAAGGATCAATGCTAAATAAAAGTAAATAAAGCAAGCGATGCAGATACATAGTACAAAAAACAATTGATTGGCAAATATAATTTCATGGAGACATCCAAGTTGAAAGTTAGTGACATGAACCCATTGTTAGGGGAGTTTACGTAACCTGATCTGGCACACTTTTTCTGACACACACTTATGAATTCGGAAACCTTTCACGGAATAAAGTACATGTTTATTCCGTTAAGGTTTCCGAATTCATCAGTGTGTCAGAAAAAAGGGTGTCAGATGGGTCAGGTTACAGAAACTCCCCATTGTTAGTAGTGAGTGTGTAGTGAGGTTTCGCCGTTATCGAGGTTTCGATTTTGGATCTGCAAGAACTATTATCCGACAAGCTGTCTCGGGCAACGCTGATATTTTTACAGTACACGTATTGATAGCAATGGATGTCTCGTTTCTATTAATTGTCTCATTTATTTAGACTCATTCAGTTATTTATTTAAGCAATGAAGATGTTATTTGTAACATATTTCAATATAAATGCATCATGCTATTCCTCCCTTAAGAATTGACGATGAACATAAGTGCGACTTTTTATAATATAAAGTAGTCAGCAAGTGGTGTTAAGTGACAACTCAGGACAAACAAGTCTATAAAATAAATTTATAATGGCGAGAGTTGGAGTGTTTGGAGGATCCTAACCAATAAACTATGAGTAGATATCTGCCAAATCGACATTGAAATTCATTTTACATCTCGGCCATACCTATTAATAGGAAGGACCGAGGAGGCAGCGAATACCTCGTGGTTCATTAAAGGGCTGCAATCAAGTTGATGGACATAATACTCGTGTCTTTATTTCCGTTGAACTGCCATAGCAAATGGTTCCAAGAAACTTAATTTCGATGATCCACTTCAAAACCATAGCCTGAAATGAAGAATTGATCATTATACTCGATTCATCTGATATGTGACCCCGTACCATTCTTGCGGAGGTGAAAAATCCAATGAGGCACAGGGACGTCTGTTAATCATGTTATTGTGAGGAATGTTAAGGCCTGAAATACACTATTGTGTGTTTCCATACATGAATGAAATTGTATTTAGTGGCAGGCGAGTGAGTTATATGACCGGAGTGTCCTCCAAGATAATCCGGTGTGGCACATGTGTTTGAATTCTTCATTTTCTCTCTCCGACTTAATTGAATAGGTCCAAAACTCCAGGGGGACGGACGTATCAAGTGTGTATGATATCCCTGTGTAGTATTAGGCATGTTGATACCTCTCTCCCGAAAGGGGGTGGCTACCCCTCCCATCCATCACTTTGGGATCACCCTGTATTTTACATATACCCATATGTTTGTATATATCCGATGTTTGTTTTTGCATTAAAATGAGCGGAAAATGTCAATTGACAATCACATTAAATAATTTGGCACTAAAAATGGGGTTTTTAGCAAGAAGGAGAAAAACTTGAAAGGGAGTAGACGAGGAAAATAAATTGACACCGGTTCATTTCAATGTGTAAAATAAAATTCCTTCGATAATTACTCTCAAATGATCCTCCAATTTGATCTCAAATGATTATGTAAGACCTGCTTTCTGCTCATTTAACTCAGACACCCAGTTTCTAAAGTTTGTAATAAAGTCTATCCAAAATTCGAGATGAGTCCTGAAAAGAAAGTCACTAAAGTGTCATGGGCGTAAATTTTCTTTAAGTTGTGAGAATATATAGCCGCACTATTTTTTCAATTGTAGTCCTTTTTTAAATGATCTGAGCAACGCGACGAACTGTATCCCGCCAACTTCTGCTTTCTTCTGAAAATTGGGCAAAATTGAACTTGGAATTGAGTTGTAAGGTCTGCTGATTAGAGAACAGGTTTCTTTCACGACTTTTGCATCTTTTTTTTTTTCTTTTCCAATAAACAATAATAAAAATAACGGGAATCTAAGTTAATTAAAGATACATTGGATGGACAAAATATAACTATAACATTATTGTGGTCATATTACGACGCCAAAGAACGTGGTATTTTGGCTTCTGCAGACGTACTGTTCTTTATTTTCTCGCCAAAGTGTAAGTTGTTGAAAATATGGCTAATGAAGTGGAAATCCATCTTTTTTAATCTTGTTTATCAAATAAAAAAATTGTTATTCGTTCTGATAAAACTCAGTGTATCGGGGTGGAGACAAATATAAAATCTGTAATTCATGTGATTCGTAAAGAGGCGAGTGTTTCGAAGAGCGTTAGTGGGAAAATTTCGTGATAAAAGCATAAGTCGAAGGAATTAAGTGGCGTATAAACAGCCGCTGTATCAACCTTAAATGTGAATTATACGCGCGGATATACTCGATTCATTTCATCGATACAACTGGGCTGGGTTTATCAGGTGAATAAACACTGTGTTACCGTTTTAGCGCCAATTGGATAATCACCATCTTCACTGGTGCGAAAAGTCATTTTTTCCTTCTCGCGGACTTCATAACGTTATTGTGACGCATACTAGGTAACTGTATGTTAGTACTTAAGTTGGTATCAATGGCCCGAGAAGGACTCTAATATCTACTGGATCAAACTTAGCACCAGGTGGTTTATAATGGATTCTCGAGGGGGTGGTACCATCCCCGGTAAACCGTGTTACAGACGAGGGATAATATATAGTTCCTGAAGAACAATACACCTACTACGTGGCCAAAATTTTATTGAGCTGATTTTTCACCAGACATGCAGAATACATCATATAACAACTATCAAAAATCCCCTTAAATCCCCTTGAGAAAAAATTTTATCCAAGATGGCCGCCAAATAGCTGACATTGCATATAATTAGCTATATCTTGGCTTCTCAATGAGATTTTTTGATGCTTTTCGTCCAAATCAAATTATCCATGTTTTCCTTGCTGCTGAAACTTCAAAGGCCGCCATTACATCCAATTGCTTTATCGCAACTTCAGAACAAGGAACGAGGGATAAAGAAACAACAAATAACTTCTAATCTAAATAAATATCTAAGCGAATTATAAAAATGACAAGATTAATTATATAAATGAATAACTATAAATAATGAATCGATAAATAGATATAAATAATAAAGAGAAAATTTGTAAAAGCACGGGTACAAAAACCGGACACCTGAATTATGTCATAAGGTGTTTTCACACCCCATGTTATTTCCTCCCAATTTCTGGGTTATTGTTTTTATATATTTCTTTCACACGCCAGTTTTCCATTTCTAGGTACTTGGTTGTAAAAATAGAAATCTAGAATGCCTATTTCTATGCTCATTTCTGGCAGACGTTCTTGTGTAGGCCTTAATTAATCATGCGTTATGTGAAACTATTCGAAAACTGCATTATACTAAACATTCTCAAGCATTCTTTCGAATGAGAAGTATGTTGAGCGGCGTACTGTTTCTCATTTGCAGTCTTTGGGAAATTGGCATTCTGAGTAAATTCAAATAACATAACACCAACTCTTCTTTCGAAAATATAAAGATGAACTAAAATTACTACTATTTTGTATTAGAACAATCCATTTTCGGGATTATTTGCTTCTAAACAACCCTCCTATATGCAACAGTTTGACCGAGCTTCCTTGCAGGATACTGCAAACCCCCAGTGTTTGTTTTTGCACTATTAAAAGGAGTGGCAGAATTCAATTGACAACACATATTAAAAATTTCGCACTAAAACGGGGGGTTTTAGCAAGGCGGAGAAAAATCCTGAAGGGAGTAGAAGAGGAAAATAAATGACACCGTTTCATTTCAATGTGTAAAATAAAATTCCTTCGATAATTACCTCCAACTGTTCCTTCAATTTGATATCAAATGTTATGTAAGGGACATACTTTCTGCTCATTTAACTCAGACACCCAGTTTCTAAAGTTTGTAATAAAAGTCTTCCAAATTCGAGATGAGTCCTGAAAAAAGAAGGTCCTAAAGTATCATGGGCGTAAATTTTCCCTGAAGTTGCGAGATTATAGAGCAGCACATTTCTTCAATTCTAGTCATTTTTTAAATGGATCGGAGCAACGCGACGAACGGTATCCCGCAACTTTGGCTTGTTTCTGAAAATTGGGCAAAATGAACCTTGGAATTGAGTTGTAAGGTCTGCTGATTAGAGAACAGGTTTCTTTCACGACTTTTGCATCTCTTCTTTTTTGTTTTCCAATAAACATAATTAAAAATAACGGGTATATAAGTTAATTTAAAGATACATTGGATGGACAAAATATAACTATAACATTATTGTGGTCATATTACGACGCCAAAGAACGTTGAGTTGGCTTTCTTGCAGGGAAGTACTGTTATTTATTTGATCGCAAAAGGTGTAAGTAGTTTATTGGAAAATATCGCTAATGAGTGGAAATCCAATCTTTTTTAATCTTGTTTATCAAAAAAAAAAAAGTGTTATCGTTCTGATAAACTCAGTGTATCGGGGTGCAAAATATAAAATCTGTTGCATATTCGAAGAGCGAGTTTTTCGAAACTTTAGTTTTTGCGAAACATTCAGTTATCGATAAATAACAGCCCTTTCACATTAATTGAAATGAAACGCGTGTTCTCACGATAAACTCTGTTTATCAGGTGATAAAAATCTGTTTTACCGTTTCGCGCCAAATTGGATAATCACCTCTTTCCTGTAGAAAAGGTAATTTTTTCCTTCTCGCGGAACTCATAATGTTATTGTGACGCCATACTAGGTAGGTATGTTAGTACTTAAGTTGGATCAAGGAAAGAGAAGGACCTCTAACTATATACTGGATCAAACTTAGCACCAGGTGGTTTATAATGGATCTCGAGGGGGTGGTAAACCATTCCCCGGTACACCGTGTTACAAGACGAGGCTAATAGTATGTGCCTGAGAAGAAATCCCTACTACGTGGAAACAACTTGTTATTGAGCTGATTTTTTCACCAGACGTGCAGAATACATCATATAACAACATATCAAAAAAAATCCCCATGAATCCCCTTTGGAGAAAAAACTTTTATCCAAGATGGCCGCCAAAATAGCTGTTACTTGCAAATAATTAGCTATATCTTGGCTTCTCAAGGAGATGTTTTGATGCTTTTAGTCCAAAATCTAAATTTATCCATGTTTTCCTTGTGCTGAAATTCAAAAATGGCCGCCATTATCATTACAATTCGCTTTATCTCAACTTCAGAACAAGGAAAGAACGAGGGATAAAGAAACAAACAAAGAAATTATATCTAAATAAATATGACATAAGCGAATTATAAAAATGACACGAAGTTAATTAGCTATAAATGAATAAATATAAATAAGTGAAAAAAATAAACTAGATATAAATAAAGAAGAGAAAATTTGAAAAAAGGCAACGGGTACAAAAAACGGACCTGAAATTATGTAATAGGTGTTTCCACCCACAATTTTATTTCTCCCAATTTCTGGGAGTCATCTTTTATATATGTCTTTCACTCCAGTGCCATTTCTAGGTAATTGGTTGTATTGTTAAAATAAGAAATATATTATGGACTATTTTCTATGCGATTTTTGGCAAGGACGTCTTGTGTTTAGGCCTATAAGTAATCCATGCGTTTATGTGAAAGCTATACGAAAAAATGCATTATCTAAACATTTTAAAGCATTCTTTCGATGAGTATTATGTTGAGCAGCGTACTGGTTCTCATTTTGCAGTAGTTTTGGGAAAATTGCATTCTGATTTAAGTTCAAATAAAATACACCAAACTCATCTTTCGAAAAGACTAAAGATGAACTAAAATTACTACTAGTTGGTAATTAGAAAAATCCCTTTTCGGGATTGCAGGTAAACAACCATCCTATAATGCGGACGTTTGACCGAGCTTCCTTGAGGATACGCAAGGAAAGTATCGTCAGATAATCATGTAAGGCAAAGCAAATTGGCAGGCCATTTTGGTGGCAATTTGGATTTTGCTTAAGGGGAAAAATCAATGATTTAGATTTAAACAAACACTGAATTCTTTGAACGTTCAAAACCTATTAAAAAACATGGAGATAGCTCATATATAAAATGGCGGCCCATTTGGGGTTTTGCCGTGAAGGAAATCATCCGTGATTTAGATGGTACATGATTGATGATATTGTACATCCCCCCGAAATATATTCAAAAAACAATAAAGCATCATACATACTAGCTTAAAAGCGGAGATATAGCTAATAGGGCGGCCATCTGGATAATTTTTTTTCCACAAGGGGAGTTATGGGGATTTTGGAGATGGTGTTCTTCTTCTTTGCGTATGAGGCAAGCAGCTAAAGGTGTGTTGTAAACGTTGGAGCCACTCACGGGTGATTGGTTGGGGTTTGAAGTCTATATCCACCGGCGGACGAAAAAGGTTAGGGCACTCATGAGAATGTGATCCGCAGGTGAGTGCTGATGGAGAACCATTGGCAGGCTGGCGATGGCTGCAGCCCCTCCGGTGCATTATTGCTATTGAAGCGACCGAATCCTGTGGAATACTTTAAGGACCCCATTCTTGCGTGGGAGATTGCTGACAGGTGGTAGTTCTGTCTTAGGTGTAATGTATAAATAGAACAGGAACAGCAATGTTGGAAACATGTTAGGGCCGGTTATCTGAACTAGGTCGGCCTGAATGTTACCACATGGGGCAATTGTATCTGTTAGAGTTTTACTACTTATGGGCCATAACGATGGCAGGCAGGATTGGCAGTCAACAAAAAGAAAGTGACGTAGGATTGTTATGGTAATAGAGAGTTGATCTGGGCTTGGAATGTCTAGCCAGGCCGTATTCCATGTCTGTAAGATGTTGAATGGGGATACTGGAGAGTTTAGCAGGGTGCCGGGTCGGCAGAATGGTCGGCGAGAGCGCAGTCACTGTCTACCGAGTTGGTGTGATTCTTTGACAGTGTTTATGCAGCAAGGTGCGTGTGCACTCCGAGAATTCGATTCTCCTGCATCGGAAAATTGAAATGGTGGCAGTCGTTGGCAATTCCTTGCCATGGAAAAATCAATGTGGGGTTGGACACCTGCAGAATTTACAGTGTACAGATCCTCTACCTCTGTGCCCGGTCAGAAAATATTGGCTTTGTGCGCGCGAAGTAAAAGCGCCGTCGCTTCAATTCAGTTACTCTGCGGGACCAGGTTGCAAGAGGTGAGATATATAGGGACATAGCAGGGGGTGAAGCCCATTCAAACCAGTCGTCAGTGCTGCTGGGCGCTCTGACATTTGATAGTGCCACGGCATAATAGTAGTTTGGCCGTGCTTGTATACACACATTAATGTCAATTCGCTACAAACAATCCGACCAAATATCAGTTGTTGGATGGTTTTGGGTCTTATTGGGGGTTAAATTTGGTCTACCATGGCCACACAACGAATGAAATGAACGTCAGTCGTCTTGATTTAAATAACCGCTCAATGAATAATCTTTTCATCTAAGCGCGCATTGCATTATGAGAAAAAGAGTATCTGAGCACAATATGATCCAGGGCACTATTATTACACCTGGCCCACCTCAACACATACCTCAATTGTATCATACGCTTATTGTATATGCAAAAGCGTCACCCACAGTAGGTGGAGAAGCGGATAGGCAGCCATGCTTTTATGTGGGTACTCCTATGTTTTCTTGTGGTCGGCAAAACATGCGAGAAGATGAATTTCTAAAGAGTAAGTAACGTTTTGCCTCTTTATCTATCTAGACCTTTTGGGTATTCAGACATTGCAGTTCAGGCTTGTATTAAGATAGAATATGACAAGTGAAAGGTGAATTAGCCGTAATGAGCCGTAATTAGCACATATGCAATAGTAATGGTCAGTAAAGCTAAGACTGTCTGCTTTTCAGTTGATAAATATGCTGGCCGTAATGTCAGCATCATTGGTTGAGATGTTAAGGCTTACAAGGAAAATAATATAGTCATTTTCCCCCTTTTTTTTTACAAATTTAACATCAATTATTTTTAAATTTTGTGGAGATTGATTTCAGTAAGGGTCTATTTCATTATGTAGAAATTGTCTTTTGGCCATTGTGGTCCTTTCCGCTTAAGGCATTCCAAACATGGCAAGAGTTACTGGTGTTGAGTGGAGCACGCTTTTCGTCATGCTTTTGAAAATGTATCTGCGGTTTGTACGTGCTTATCATCAGGTAAGTCCAACTTTGAACACCTGATAATCGAATCCTATCATATATGGCAATCTGAAGAAGCGCGTTTTCTATCGTGGATATATAAAAAATTCCACGTGGAATAATGTATTCTGTCAGATGGTCACCAATTTCGAAAACAGAAAGAGTGCTGTGTCGGTGGGATCTGTGATGGGTTATTGGATGCCAGGAGTAACCGTATAGGAACCGAGGAGGGGGGAATGAGACCAACACTGAATTTTTGTGCGATTTCTCGGTTACAAATTAATGTGTCAAGGTTTTTTGCTCTTCTTTGTCTCAGTATGATACGCGTCTCCTGAAAAAACACCTGGAAATCATTAGCATAGCTACGTTGTGGTCCCTAGGAAACACCCCTTGCGAAAAACGGGGAGTTAGTGAAAGAGAAAATCAATATATTTTACTAATTAAAAAAAATAAAGTAATCAAAACTTGGGATTATTTCTTTAAAATCTGATTACACCTTGGAAGGCCAATAATTACTAATACTTAAATCAAATAAGTTTACCCATCAAAGTCTATGGGAAAGAACTTTGTGAACACAAATATCAGATGGATTAAATTTGGCTTATATGCTATAATTATTTGAAGTGGTTAGTATAGAGTAGATATAATTATTTGGATTCCAAAATCTTATGCCGGCGTTTGGCGGAAGCAAATATGGAATATATTTTTTCTGGGAGGAGACTGACAATTTCAAGTGGCCATAGGTCACGGTCAGAGTCCTGATTTTTATTTTATTATCGTATTTGGGTTCTTAAGTGCCGGCCCCAGTTTACTTAGTCTTAGTTAGCTTGGGCACTTAATGGTAAAGAGAACTACATGAGCAGAGCGGGGGGAATATTAAACATTTTACAAAATTGACACGCAGCTAATGCAATATGACCTTTTGGGAATGAAACTGCCCTACATACATACATAAGAAAATGTGAGTTTTATAGGTTTTAACAGTAAGTGATTCAGATTTTGCTCAAATCGGAACCTGGACCGATAACAATGTTCTAGAGCGTTTCTTTTACAACCTTTTACCTAACCATCTCAAACATATGTGAATCGGATTTCAAATACATTATGCTAATAGGCCAAAAAGTCCAAATAGCTTGTTGTTTAAGATAATTTGGTATAAACGTTCCAGGGAAAACCCTAATGTCGCAAATCCCTAACGTCCATAGAGGAAAAACGGAGACGGTCGCTTTTGTTCTGTTAGAATGTTAGATGTAGGGGCAATTTCCTCCAAACCCAAGGCGGGATCCGCACCGTGTTATTGAAACCGTCAAATGAAGGTTAAGAGACTTCACAAAAATTTCAAGTCCTCTTAAAAAGGACAAAATTTGGATTCAGCACCTACGGTGTAACCTTTCCACCCTCTGGATGGAAGATGATGAATAGTCCTCCCTTTGGTTTTTGCTCCATTGCATTTTGTTCATATTCAAATTTCTTCACTCACACAAATATATATTACACTTGCTTATGCACGTTTTGCAGTCACCTACATGCAGATCAACTCATAAACACACCGATGATTAATGTGAAGTTTTAGTTTCGGAAAGTTTGTGTCTCTTTATCTCGAAAGATGCAGGCCACTCTGCAGCTGGTGCTGTTGTGTATTTGCTGTTTAACCCTGAAGGTTTAAGGGACGTTTAGGGATATATAGTCAAAAATGACGATTTCAGTTTTGATCATTAAATTCCATCCAAGTTGAATAAACCTAGCAAGGCGAAGCATATTTCACCGTAAAAACTTTGACTAAGATTTTAACTCAACAGAACGAGCTGGACCTTGAAGTATGAGTCCTTTCGTGGAGTATGAGTATTAGTATGAGTACTTGACCCCAAGTACGAGTATGAGTATTTGGTCTGAGTACGAGTATATACCGCGAAATTTTAAAGACGAGTACCCAGGTCTGAGTGTGCTACGACTCACTGTCCTCTGCCGTGCACTGGTTCACCTAAATACTGAGGTTAATTTTCTTCTTCCTGATTGGTACAATTATCCTTTACTTCATTACAAAAAAACGATTACCTCCCAAAAAAGCCAGTCACAACAGGTAAAGATGACATAAACGCGCGTGGCAAGTAATAAATCAATATTTTTGGGGGGTCGGGAATAGAAGGGGGGGGGGGGGGGGGGGGGAAAATTGTTTCTGTTCAGCCAGTGGCGATCGGGCATGTCCCGCTTCTGATGGGACAATTCTTTTCCCAGTCCTTGGGAAATTTTCCCCTCGTCAGGGGGGTCAAAAGGGGCATTTTTTCCAGTCAGGTGTCTAAAAAACCGGCTGATTTTAGACAGCTGACAATGATGATTTTGTGCGCGCCATCGATACATTCGTCAATGCAAGCCCATAGAACGCGTTGTTTTGTATTTTCCTCTTTTTTTTTTTTTTTTTTTTTTTTTTTCCCCGTCCAGCCCCCGGACCGTCGTGTAGTGGTGTTCGGATGTGTTCCACGCTGTTTTTCTTCTAAGGTGTGGTTTTTTTTTGGTTGTTCTGGGGGGAACTGCCCCCTGCGCCCCCCCCACCCCCCCCCCCCCCGCGTCCTGTTACGGCCAGTGGTTGTCAGCTGAATTTCAAACTAGCATTAAAAACTTTGATTTTTCCTGACAAGGTATTTGCGCCGATCTTCCTCACGGCCCGATTTCTGCCACACTTCTTTCCAGTTTACGACGATAATTACGAGTTTCCAATGGTGACTGCGTGGGACAACACAAGAATCCATTTGTACAGAAGGCAGCAGTGGGTCACGCTTTGTTCCTGCAAGTCGCATGATTTCTTAGGCCGCGTATTCCCCAGCTAAGTGTCCATGCCGAATCTGGGTTGGGCTAAGGGGGTTTTTTCCGAATGAAATCCTAAATTTAAACCATTTTATGTGGACCTGGTACAATATTAAAAGCGTATGAGTCTCAGACTATAATTCTGTAGTTTTTTCTTGCTAGAATCAGAAATTTATATCATTAAATAAATCAATGTTAATATGTCGCGTAGTGTCCTCAACAAACCGTGGACCTGACCGGTTCCGATGATTCTGGCACCTGAACATTGGCAAAATAGTAGGATTATATAATGAAGAAATCAATTCTAGAAGAAGTTTGGGGAAGAAGAAGGTTTTGTTAAAATGTTGTCTAGAGTTTGGAGGGTGCTGATCAGAATTTTTGGGTCCATTATCTGGGAAATTGGGGAACTTTGTTAAAAAAGGGGGTACAATTGTACAGGGGTTAAATTGAAAAAAATCGTCACCCCAATGTATTTGTCCAATTAAGTGTTAAAAAAAGCTAGTTTGTCAAGGTTCTGTAACCTTATAGTTAAAACGTACAGCTTTTTTATAACCCTACTAACCTGTACGGTGGCTTATGGTGCCCAAAATAATTGGTTGTCCAAACGCTTCCTCGTGGTCGTTACCCCCCCCCAAATTGATGTAAAAACTATACCAAAAGTTAGTATACTTCTCTCTTTTTTTTTTTCTTTGGCCTTATTACGAGATCAAAGTTATGTATTTCCCAATATACCACGGAGTAAATCGAATGTGTTCATTTCCCAGCTGTGGGAAGTGCTGGGAAAACAAGCACATTGGTTCCACGTCCTTGCCTATAACCACTGGCGTACCGGGGGGGGCTTTGCGGGTAAAGCCCCCTCAAAGTTCTCAAGAAAAAAGAGGAAGGAAGAAAGAGAAAGAGGAAGGGAGAAAGAAAACAAGAGGAAAGAGGAGGAGGAGGAAAGAAGAAGAAAAAGAGAGGATTATGGTACATTTGATTTTTTTATGCAAATGCGAATCAAAAAGTCCCGGCAAAAAGTGTCGGAAGAAGTACGCAAGGGAGTTTTCAGGTCTGGAAAACACCTAAACCGCAGGAGGCTTCAGGGGCTATGCCCCCTGACCCCGCCGGGGCGTGCCCCGGACCCCACCAGGGCCCCTAAGGCGGGCCCCTGGACCCCACCCTTAAGTCGCCCGCTCGCTTCACGCTCATGGTTCGAAACCTCTTTAGTCCAGCCCCCCCCCCCCCAATAACATTCTGGGCGCAATCTGAAAGTGACCTAATTAGTGGGATATTAATTAAGAATTTAGATCAATAAGCTCAAAACTGAATATCGCGATTTACATACTGTCGTATGTGTCTTTTACACGTAATTTCAATAGGAGTATAATTAACGCTGTTCGGTAAAACAAGCGTTTACAATATTCACTACAGTCTAGTGCGTCGTATCTGATCGTGCGTGAACATGGCGTGTGTCACATAGAGATCTGAACTCATTGAACTATAACGGTGAATTTAGCGTCGTATGTGAAAGACGACTTTTTTACGTTTCACATACAGATTAAATTTGTAGCTTTATATTAGGCATACACTTGCACGTTCCAAACTCAGCAAGGTTAAAAACTTAAACTTCAGAATGTTTCTTTATAATGCAAAATTAAAACGTAAATTGTAACATTCCAAGTAACCAACATGAAATATCCCGGCAGAATTTCAATGGCGATTGTCTCGAAAACGGCATTCCGTCAGATAAGACAGGATGTGATGTGGGCGACAACTTAACCGGAATGGACAGGGCTAAATGTGCTTTGGAGAAGCACTAATGTCAGAATGCAAGTTTATAGGACCTTGACCACACCTAGCGTTTAAACCTGTCATTTGAACGGAGGGTTATTTTGAGTAAATAAGGCAGAAGATGTAATTTACAGATTTTCAAAGAATGCCCTTTAATCAGTGTATATGAATTTGCTAATCTGTGTACACCCCATATAGGACTTGTGTCCAGTAGTTAATGGTTTTTCTGACCAAATTGCGGATCATAGCACTAGATTTGAGACGAAGGAATTGAATTTTCAAAGAATACTCCTTTAATCAGCAAACATTGTCCTTCACCCAATCTGTGTACACTCTTATATGATCCTTGAGTAGAAAGTTCTTCTATTTAAGTGATTCATAGCATTTAACTTTGAGACCAAAGCACAATTAAGATTACTGAATGACTGCCCCTTTAATCGGGCCAAGACCTTTGACCCCAATGTGTTTACACCCTTATGGGTCTTGGGTCAATTGGTTCTTCAGACCAACTTGGTGATCATAGCAAATTTAATTGAGGCATAAAATGGAATTTATAGTATTTCAAAGAAATTCCCCTTAAATCGGCAGTACACGTCTTTCACCTCAATCTGTGTACACCCTATATAGGAATCGGGATTCCAATGGTTTCGTTTGACTGAAATTTGTGAGCATAGCAATTGATTTATGGCAAAGAGGAAATTAATAGTTTTCAAAGAATGCGAATTAATCGGCTTACATTGCCTTTCACCCCCAACGGTGTACACCCTCTATGGGCCATGGGTTAAGGTTTTGTCTGAAATTTGTGACCATAGCAATTGAGTTATGGCAGAAGAAGGAAAGTGATGAGATTTTCAAAGAAGGCCCCGTAATCGGTCATTACATGGAAACTTTGTCACAAATCTGTGTACACACCCCATATAAACCGCTTGGTCCAGTGGTTCGTCAGAACAAGTTTGGTTGACATCGGCCAAAGGTTGTTAGGAGAAAGCATTTTAAGGAGGGGGGGGGGGGCCCCCCCCCCCCCTTTGGAAAGAAAGAAAGAAAGAAGGAAAGAAGAAGAAGCCAGGAGAACAATATGTCAGCGGTGCCTACGCAAGATGACTAACATCAGAACACAAACACGCAGACAGACACAGGACATAACATAGTTAAAAATATCTCCCCACCCCTCCTATTGAGGGACACTGTACTACCAATGTATAGGTAGAAAAAAAAAGTTTCTCAATCTACTTGATAAATGTTTTCCCTCGGACATGAACTCCCAAAAATTTTAAAAGAAAAAACACCATCAAAATAATATTAGTTTATGCTAAGCCCGTTTTTAGGGAAAGCAAACACCCCAGGGAACATGTGCTCAGCCGTATTCGAAATGGAGTACTGACAGACGTCCTCAATCACTAGACTACGGGGGCTGAGCGGGAATAGATCGATAGATTACTATCTATAAGCCTTAGGTTCGACGTGTTATTGTATTCCCTGGCGGATTGGTCTGTATTTATCACAACATAGTCATTATGTGGTTGAAAGCAACTAATATTGCTCAAGGCAACGGAAGGATAAATTAACTTTAAAATCCAAGTGTATATTGCCATTCCAACTAGAAGCACCAGATCGAGTATTTGATTGTTGTTGTTACAGGGCTTGTGTACTATGAGTTACAGTATTCTCATCCACAAGGACACAGTTCAGGGGTTGTACTTGTACATACATTGAATAAAACTGACTTGTGTGGTTCTGGGTATCATATACAATACCCCAAAAACCAGGGGGGGCCTATTTTCTAAAATACACTGGTGAATGTTAAGTACTGAAACTGTGCCAATGGGAATTTTGTGATATTTACTAGCGCATAGTGATGTGCCCCGGTCTCTCTGTGGAAAAAAACAATCCTTCTTCCTGTTAATGCCCAGCGAAACTATGTAATTTCTTCTCTACCATGTACATCGATCGCCCCACATGACATAATGCTATATCCACAACACCGTTTCCGAGAAATTGCGGATTGAAATCTTTCAGGACACATTTATTTCATATATAACATTTAGCACGTGTACAATTCCTTTAGGATATAACGCTTAACTTATTTTATTTTAATTGGTGTTTACAAATAAGATTAGAACGTTTCCCCCCCCCATATCTTTTAATCTATCCCCAAAGTCATAGATCTCTATGTGGAATTCGCCATTTTGATTTCTGCTCCCGATTTTTGCGGATACTACGAAGATAAGTATTGAACTATGTTACTGTGAGAGGAGCTCGTATGTAGATACGACACAGATAAAACAGTATGTGAAACTCGTTCCATGTGCAGGAACGCTCGCACTGTTGATATGACGCAGATAAGACAGTATGTTGAATTCCGTTCCGATTCAGGCTATCTTATGAAAGTCGTATGTATATGAAATGCGAGATTTTACATATAATCATAATAAGACACATAGGTCTAATAAATCTCAGTAATTAGGGCACACCCGATTTTGTAGTTTGGTGTATTTGCAGTACTCATTTTTAACGTTACTCAAAATAAAACATCCGAAAAAAAATATCTCCAAAATATCAAAAATGTCAGATAAACAGTATACAAATACTATATGGTTAGAGGGAAATAGGACACTATTTCCCGAGAGTGGGTTTGCATGGGCAGGAGAATGAATAAACTGGAAGAAGAAACCTCAGAATCAGGCCGCTGAAAGGTAAACACCCACAGAGCGCTGCAAGGAATGAGAGACTCCTTTTCCACACTCCTGGATCACCCCTTCAGCTAGCAACCCAGATGAGGAGATCTAACCATCAATGAGGAACATCCTGCCAATTGAAACTGGAGCTTTCACATGAAGAGCTTGAGTCGGTATTAACAATATTGTCCAAATGGTACGCTGCCGGCCTTGATGAAATACCTGCGGAGTTTTGAAATCTTGGTACTTTTAAACAGAATACTTTAGACATCCGCAATGGTACATCTTAGAGTGAAAAACAAAGAATGGTCCCTCAGTGGAATAGTACCAATTCCCAAGAAACGGTGATCTCCGCAAGGCATCAAACTATAGGGGAATTAGCTAAACATCTATAGCAGCAAAGGTCTTCAACCGCCTGATACTCAACCGATTCGCCCTCAAATCGAGGCCTCTGCTTAGACAAACCAAAATGGGTTTCGCGCTGAAAAAGATCAAACCACTTCCCACATCCTGCCTTACGAAGATTATGAAGGAATCAAAGGAAAAGAAAACCTGATGTGTCATCACCTTTATAGATTTCAAGAAGGCCTTAGATTCAGTGACACGAGGTAACATGATCAAGATTCTCACTGCCCATATGGGATTCCCAAATGCCATTGTTGAAGCAATTAACATCATGTACAGTGGCATAAAAAGCAGGTTCTATAACAGATGGTGAAACTGAGGCCTTGAGATTTTAGCAGGAGTGCTCCAAGCGATAATTTAGCACCATATCTTTCATCATTGTGATAGACTATGTGATGAGAATGGCAATCAGAAGAGACCAAGACATGAGGGTTCACAGTAACACCACAAAGAAGTTGAAGGCACCCTGCAGAAGTTATTACTGACTAGATTTGAGACGACATGCCTTGCTATCGAAACACTACAACAATCTCAAGAATTATTGGCCAGAGTTGAGAATGCTGCGGCAACAGTTGGTCTTATTGATGAATCTTCTTAGAAAATAAATCATGGCATATAATATCAAGGCCGGTGTCACTCTGTCCACAAATGAAGGGAGCCAACTAGACAGGTTCAGGACTTTCAATACCTTGGTTCTTGGTTGGGATGAGTCAGGAAAGGATTTTCATGTCCGGCTAGCCCTTGCATGGAAAAGCTTGTACAAGTGCGTACTATCTGGAAATCTAACTTACCAGACATGCTGAAGATTAGCTTCTTTCCGTGCAGTTGTTGAAGTATTCTACTGGATGGGGCAGAAGGATGCAACTCACAGACACCTTGAGGCCAGGCTAGAGGAGCTATACCAGACTTTAAATGATGGTACCTCAACTGGAGAGCTCACCCTACCAGGATGTCATATATGGGATTTACCCAAAACTGTCTGAAATGGAGAGGTCGACGCCTGAATTTTGCTGATCATTGTGCTAGACGGCTAGACGAATCAGTCTCACGTCTTGTGTTCTGGAAGCCCACCAAGGAACACGAGCACGGGGAAGACCAAGGCTGACACACCCTGCACTTCTTGCTCAGGATGAGGCAGTGAACAAAATGACTGCACAAACTCAGATTGACAGACTTGCTTGGAGGAAATCTCATGGCTTCCGACCGCATGACGCGGTCGATCTATAGATAGATTTTCCAGAGGTTACTGGATACGGGCCTATCACCCGACCGAAGGGTGAGGGGTGTGAGTAGGCCCGTAGCCAGTACACAAGAGAAAAAGTGTGTTCTATTTACCGATTCTATAAAAACCATGTAGTATTTGTTTTTTTTTTTTTTTTTTTATTACACAGCACTGTGACTATGGGGACGAGTTGTAGGGAAACAGTTCAATCGCGCGGCGTAATAGGAGCACGCCAATGGAATGCATGATTATGTTCATGGAATATTCATAGGTGTAATAATATGCGATGGGGCGAGAAATTGTCTATATTTGATGAAAACTCATTCTGATGTAATCTGATGCACGACTAACTAAGACTTATAGGATGTATTATGAAAAGGGAGACTAACTTTAGACATGGGTTAAACCAGGGTTAGTCCACAAGATGGCGGACCTTTCTTACAAAATACTCTAAAAGTGTTGCGTAACGGGCGGAAATTCCTCAGGGATGGGCGTCCAGGCCCATCATGAGGAAAGGGTAGAAAGAGGGAAACCCCCCATGCTCCCCCACCCCTTCACCTCCACTTCTGCATCCCCTTCCCCTTCCCCTTATCTTCCCGAACCCTCTTTAACTTTCACAGTATTGAAAGGAAAAAGGTCCCCTTTGTGGACTAAACCCTGGTTAAACTCAGTTAAAGTTAGTCTCCATTCAGAATACCAGCCACAGAGGAAGCTTCGTTGCGTTAAGCAATGAGCCCACCGTCTAGTTGCTTTGGAAAATCTCCTACAGACCCAAATTCGCGATCTGAATCCAGCCGGAAAGCACGTTTTTCCAGAATTTGTGTGGCGCAGTCCTATCAGGGTACCTAAAACACTAATTCTCTATAAAATATGTTTGCAAGTGCTCTTCTCCTATTTTAAAGAACTATAATATTAAGCAGCACATCCTGTGTTTTATTTCCAAGACAATATTAAAACAACACTTTATATTTATCATCAAAATAAAGTAAGTTAAATAAATCTTTGAAATTGTACTTCTTTAACCGGCATCAAAGGAAAATTGTATGTTACATCATCAGACCCTATTAAATAAGTTAGGAACTACATTCATTGAATTCAAAAAATATGTTTAAATTCAAAGGAGTTCACTTCTGAGTTGTCATTTAATTAATCTCTAATTCACCAATACCAATTAAAGTGAAAACCTAATTGGATGCTGGAGAAGACACAGTCATTAATAGATGTGTCATATTGACCCGTGGCTTCACACGGTGTTGGTCAGTGTACGCATGGCCACTGTTGTGAGTCATTGATAAAGTCAGTCCGCCAAAATACCACGGTGATCTCTTCTAAGTTCGCCTCTTTAAAGGGCTGCAATCTAAAAACCTGTTACGGGAGGTTAATCACATAATTGATAGGTATATTTCAAGTAGATGAAGTCGTCAATAATTAATCGGTTTTAAGAAGATTAGAATTTCCTAATAACGTTCGTGTTTTTCTTTAAGAACGCCAGTGTACCTACATTATAAAATAATACTTTTTGGCAGGAATATATCTATATGTTGCTCACTTTTTTCCCTAAACATCAAGCATATTGTTTATAGCAATTAATTGTCAAAATGCTTTGATTCTACTATATTTTGTTCATAAATAGGTCTAACCGTCTGTCCTATTTCGTAATGAGCAAAGTATGTTGCGCATGGCTAATTATGCGAGTCATTAAAAAACTATAGCACTTGTTTTCATAAAATAGAGCACTTTCTCGCCCCTAAACGACTATTACGTTGGTTCTTCTGACCTTTGAGTGTGATTTTAATGCGGTTTAAGCATGGAAGAAAGAGATAAGAAGGAAGCACAGCTACTTCCAGCATCCGATTTTAATCTATTCATCCCTTCACCCGCACAAAAGGAAGGGATTTTTTGAAAACTCTATATACGAACACGTAGAAGTGTAAAAGTCTCCGGTGTGTATTTGTCGCTATTTTCGTTACATACACAGTGTTTGTACATCGTTATGCGTTCAGCTTTAGTGTTCAAGACTGCCAAGTGTGAGAAATAAAGGATGAATGTTTGACTAAATTTGAACGTGTTGACCCGGGGTTGGGGTTGGAGGGGCTTGGATTTTCGTTGGGCGCTCATGCTCGTTCCAGGGGTTCTGAAAGTGACCCCTAACGGGACCATTTTCCAGTTAAAATATACCCGGTGTGGCAGGAGATATTGTCCGCCGGGCTCACAGTCCGGGAATAATGATGAACAATAGGGCAATCGATTCAGTTGACTCTTCACGCAACATTAGTTTCACGCTTTATTCCGTTGTCGTCTATGGAGCCCGGACTATGGTTCCTACCGGACCATATCTCCTTTCACACCGGCCCCCAACGGAACCAGTTTTGGTGAAATTATACTAGTTTTCAGTGAAAATATATACACCTAACGGTACAACGGTAATATGACACCCTTACTGTGCTATTTTAAATATATTTTCCACTAGTATTATCCCAGTTATATACTCTCTTTTGAAGTTCCACTTATAATGTATGATAAACATCTTTACAATTTTTAATATTGTTACAATTAATTTTGCACTGTACTGCATTATTTACATACTTATTCATCATGTTGTTTTGCTGTATTCTATCATGAACAAATAAAGATTGATTGAAGATTGAAGATAATTTGCAGTGAGATTATAACCCTTGCGGAACCTGTTCTCAATACATGAAAAAAGATACACATTTAAAATAGTTAATAAACAGGAAAAATGACACTTATGCTACTACAAGAAAAATACGCACACTTACGGTTATTTTGGTGATATGTTTAGGTTAATTTTCCTATTTGTAGCATTTGAACCAGTCACAATCACAACGGAATCTGATACCCCTAGCGGTAGTCCCGCATTTGCAGCTAGTCCCTCTTGATCGGAACGAGCATGGGTTCCCGACCAAAATCCAATACCCCCTGGCGTGTTGACCGGTTTCCATGTAAGCCGCCATATGTTTGAGTATTTTCTTCGCAGCATTCATCACGTTCTGATTCGCTGATTCCCGATGACCAGGCGGCCCTTTTATGGCAGAACTACGTAACTCAAAATTTTGACTTTTTTAGATAAAGTTATTTCTGGGCAATTTGGGGGCGCTGCTTTCATTTCACAAAGTCTTATATGCCAGAAATGCTTCCTCTCTGAGATAGCGCATCCTAACTCGGGTGCTTTTTACCATTCTGAAGGTATTTTTTCGGCAAAACTGCGTATCTCTTAGTTACGTGTCATTTTCTCTCAAAATCGCCTTATTATTTCATGGCAAAACTACGTAACTCAGAGATACGTAGTTTTGCCATATAAACTTTCTTTGAGTGGCGGTCTTTTGCTAAGATCAAACTAAAAAGCGTAAGATCAAGCTATAATGTTTGTAAAAAACACATATTAAGAATTATATTGCTTTTGTAAAGTATATTTTGTGTTCAGCCATTGGAATATAGCATGTGTATTTTACCATAACTGCTTTTTCCTAAATTTGTATGGCAAAACTACGTAACTTGACAAATTGTGTTGTAATTCTGAAATGGTTTAATCATTAACCCTTAAAATTGATGGATATACAGAAAATGATATGATAAATATATTAAATGTATTCAATTCAGCTAATTTTTAATGTATAAGAAAATGCAAACGGGCAAACTTTAAAGGTAAATATCTCAAAAGGCCGATTTTTGAGATACGTAGTTTTGCCATATATGGGCCGCAGGAATCTTTAGGCAATGAAGAAACAACCACGAACTGCGAATTTTCTCGGGCGAGAAAATCGGATTAGGATTATCCTCGGAAGAGCTACTTGTGAGGATATGAATAAAAATTGCAATTATAGGGCGGCAGATGGATTGGCCAATGCAAAGCGGGTCGTTGTGCTTCCTTCTTATCTCTTTCTTCCATGGTTTAAGTAAAGCGTTACCCGCATGCCCGTTTGCAGTTACGAGGTTTAGAAAACCGGGCGTATACAGATGCAGATGCGGCGATGCAGTGAGAGCGCCCATGCCCAGCTGATGTTCAGGAATGTGACCGATATCGATCGAGTGAACTTACAACTTATGATGTCACATTTCTGAACACAGCTGGGTATAGGCGCTCTTACTGCATTACCGCATCTGCATCTGCATACACCCGGTTTTCTAAACCTCGTAACTATCTGAGTGTTGATGAGAAAGTTTAAGATTTATATACTTGAATCTTCCCACGAAAGAAAGGATTATGTCCGCGTATTTTCTAGAGGTGTGGTCTAAAGGTATGGGATTATTGCGTATTTTAATGGTTTTAATTATTAATTATATTATTAAAGAACATTGATATTTATGGAAGATCAAAAAAATAAAAAAAAATAATAATATACGTGAAGCTCTGTATAGGAAACTATTGCTTTGCATAAATATATTAGTGAAGTTCTAAAATTCAAATACGTCACTTTATCAGGCAATCCTGCTATATATCTTTACTAATTGGCGGAAAACGCAACATAACTTAGGCATTTACACCACCAGCAATTATACTAAAATGCAAGCTTGTTCGATAATGACCGAAATACGTGTATCTAATTTCAGGATAATATCATTGTATCAATTGTGAATACCTTCAGCAGGTTAATATTTGACACAAAAGCATTTGTTGAGAACGACTGAAACATGTCTGTTTAAAATCATATATACGATTACAACAAAGAACACATTCTTTTTCGCGCATATTTAGGACTCTGAATTAAAGAGACACAATGGCATGAAAGAAATATTCAGACATAATGAAGTGGACCCTTAATGACATTACTTCCAAATTCTCTAAAAACAGTAAAATCAGCAAGAGTTTGTGGCAGTTCGTGGAAAATCCTGCCACGGAAAATCAAAGTGTTGACATTCCTGCCAGATTTGACATTGTATCTAGTAACCGTGTGGGGGAGACATTTGATATTGGATCTACCTTTCGCACATTCACAATGATTGCTGTTGTGTTTCGGTCATACTTACATACTGTAAAAAGAGTGTTGAGAAATTAAATGTTTTTACGGAAGTAAAGGCCATTTTGTACCACGGGTCGTGGCACTGTTATTGCAGTGGATATGTAGTGTCCATAAATATAAAATTGAAAGGTAAGTAAAATACGCAAATTCTCTAGAATGCATAGCAATGGCTATTGATAATCCTAAAAATAAATTTGAATTTCTATTTACCTTGCACCCATTCATCAGGAAATTGAGCGTACCTTCTACTGATATTAGACAGAGTGCACTTAATTGAAAAAGCAACTCTACATTAGCCGATTGAATCCTACCATTTTGGAATTAATGATGCTTATTGCCAATAATGTTGGTGATTAAATGATAATCGAAAGGAAAATTGATTTCCAAATTAATTTCAATGGAACGTGAATTAAATTGAATGCAGGATTTACCAAATTGATCGGAAAAACATACACTGCATACGCACGATCTCCATGTATTTAATATGATTACGTATCATGTGTTTGAAGATTGGATGTGGAGTTCCGTTAAAATGTGCCCTCTTAAAATACAGCATGACCATATGGAGACTTGAAGACTCATAATTTTACCATTTTGTATTGGACTTATCCATCAACAAGTTCAACAACAAAAAGGTAAATTGAGGAAAAAACAAAACACTTCTTCCACCCCAGTGACATTGATGATGAACACTGATTGTAAAACAGCCCTACCTTAAAGTGACACAAGGGAGTTTCTAAGGATACATATTTCCATAAATCTGTACATAGAGCATCTACCGAGAACGTTCCAAATGTTTTTAGAAACAATACTAAATCTCAATTTTGAACTTGCGTTCTCTCGTAATCCGCCCTATAGGGAAGCATGTTTGTGTGTGTTGTCGTGCATGACGGAAAAGAAATTATCTGTACACCATTTTCGGAATTTAATGATGGGGAAGCATCGATTGTAATATTACATAGCGTATTTCTTGCCCACTACATGGCGTTACATGTACGGTCAAAGGATGTCCAAATATGGAGTCAGTGCGTGTACACACTGACCACTATCAGTTCTTGTTGCTGTACATGCTCTGCATGGGAGACACAGTAGATATTGATGTATGGAAATGGTACGATGATATTTTTTCGTAGCTTGTTAGGACAAAGTATATTATATAAATAAATAAACAAATAAAAAATAAATAAATAAATAAATATACACCCTCACATATTTATAATTCCAGCGACTTACGTCGTCGATTAAGTGTTCAATCAGCCGAAGATGTTGAAGAAAGACTCTCCAAGGCTTTGGATGAACTCACTCCTTAATATGAGGAAAACCACTACGTGCAAATCTATTTCAGAAACAGGGTGTGTGCTTTCCATCTTAGCAACCGTGAGACGAACGTCCAGCTTAAAGTTACCTGTCTACCTCTCTACCTAGGAGTTACCCTTGTCCGCACTCTCTCTTATAAAACCCACATCGAGAAGACGAAGAGTAAAGTATGTTCACGCAATAACATGTTAAACAAGCTCACTGGCACAAGATGGGGTGCTCGCCCACATACCCTAAATTCGTGAACAGTATAATTTCCGGGCGTTTGCTAAATATTTGTGCACATATCCATGTAACATATTAAACTACGAGGATATTTTATATACTTAAACTATGAGGGCAACCTCTTCCAAAATGCCCTACGGGAGTGTCCATTGGTGGTCTTAGAACATTAAGCATTTTATTATATCATTGATGTTTATTTTGTTCAATTTGAATTTAAGGAATGGAATTCGTCCATCAAAAGCAATACTTTCATTAAGATTTATATACTTGAATCTTGAAACATATGGCAAATAGATTTTAAACATCCCCGGTAAAACAACAAAAATGCTGGCAATGGCCATGTGATTTTGAAATCATTGCCCATAACATGGCATATGTATTACGAATGAAGATACTGATGGCCTTGTACTAATAGCAGAGTGAAAAGTTACATAATGTTAGAAATCAATAGGTGGAATTGAACATATTTTCAGATTCAATTTGCCTTAAATCTGCGAAGATAAATCGTTAGTGCAATAAAGTCGTAACTGACATTTTTGCCGAAATTGAGTTATTTATATATATATAATATGAAAAAGTAGATCATTACGCTTAATTTGATATATATTTCAGGTGACAGTCTCAATTTATGGCAGATTTATTAAGCTAAATAGGTCTATTTAGGTGTAGATACAACTTTGTTGCACTCAAAATTGAATTTCTGTTGAGTGCAACAAAGTCGTAACTAGTAGATACGACTTTTGTTGCACGACACGGGAAAACTAGTATGTAGATACGACATTTTATTTCTTGTAAAGCGATGTTTTTTAAAATGTGTATAAGTAAAAAATCTCCCAATTTTTTTGTGAAAAGAGCAATTTGATTTTTTACCAAATTTATGTTAATTTATTCTAATTTCAGCACAAAAAACCTTAAAAACATATCAAAAATGTAGTTACGACCTTTTCCCACTCAATATTATGCTCAGTACTTAATTAATTTACAAAAGTAAATAAATACGCATAATTTAACATATATTTCAAGTATAAGGATCAATTTATTGCAGAGTTATTAGGCTAATTAGGCCTAATTAGGTATAGGAAAGACTTTGTTGCACTCAAAATTGAATTTCTGTTGAGTGCAACAAAGTCGTAACTGGTAGATGCGACTTTGTTGCACGATACGGGAAATCATGAGTGTAGTTACGCCATTTTAATTAGCCAATTACTTCCTAATTAGTCGACTTAAGTAATATACACGCGTAAGAATTATTTTCATTTGAAAAGTAACAAAAGAATGAAACCCAAAAATTCTTCTCCTGTAAAATCATGAAAATGTAGATATGACTTTGTTGCACTCACATGACGAAATGGGGAAATGTCATTATATCTAAAGCTTTTCTTACTTTTGCAAAATTGTTATGGCTTGTTCTCACCAGACTACCTTTTTGCGTTGAAAACCTGTGAACGCTCTTGAATTATATATATATTTTTTAACTCTTAGTAGATACATTTATTCCAAACATTCAACTAACAGCATCTGCCCCAGTAGTCAATAGACCAAAATAGCTACGGCATACGCCTAGGGTAAATTATATACAAAATGTAACTATGCGTATAACGTGGTGAATGTCATTGGGAACGGCTGAAAATGCATGTTCTAGCCCGATATACTACTGAGGAAAAAAAAAAACACTTTCCTTCCTAATAAATTAATAGTGTCTTAAGATCAACTGTGTCAGCCTGAACATGGGATTACAAAACATCAAATTAAAGGATAGATGCATAAGCAGGTGAGAGCCTATAAGGTGCCTGCACAGATGAATAAGTTAACTTGGCTATAACATGTCTTCCAGAACAACGCAAACAATACAACAAATATACATGCAGATATATGTAATGTTCAGATGAACCATATGTGCACCTATTGTATTCTCCGGATAATTTGGAAGACAAACACAAGTCCACTCAACAGAGTTAACCTCTCTCTTGAAAAGACCATTTTGACAGTTTTTTTTCAGAATGAATATTCTCTATTGGTCCAAGAACATCGAGTTGTAGAGTTTGTGCTGGTCCCCAAAGTCATGTGGTGACTGGCGAAAGCGCTAAAACGGTATTTAAAAAAAATAAAAATATGTAACATAAAGGGTACAAAGACTGGGTAGTTAGTAGCGGTGAATTGTATAAATTATGTGCAGAATTCTGTACTTTATTCCGTATAAGTTTGCTGATTTCATCAGGGTCACTAGTGACCCAGGGTCACTAAACGGCCATATCCCACACTTCAACTTCCATGACTGCTACCTAAAGCATCTGCAAAGATCATCTTAATGGAGCGTTTCTGGATCATTCAGGTGAGTAGGAGCTTTCCTCATTTCTTGAGTTACTCTCGATGTCAACAAGTTCTAGCAATATGTGAGCCAAAGTTTTCAAAGGTTGAAAAAGGCAGGATTACTGCAATGTTGTAGGCCAGATCATGGCAACATGAAAAGAGTGGGAGAACAGGGCACGGTAAAATGTGGGAAGGTACTGGACCCGCTTTCTTCAGACCGGGAAGTGTGAAAAGCTCAGGTCGTCACTGTGAACAAAATTCAGAACGAGATGATTGTGTCCAAGATCATTACTAATACTGCTAAACGGGATAGGGTTGCTCCTGCTAAGAGATAAGGCAATCATGGCAAAATGCAAGAGTTAACCGTCGTCTGCTAGAAGTCAACCTGCTTGGACTTCACTGATGGAATCACACCACTAAATAAACTAGGTGTAGCAGACGACGTCAGTGCCGAGACAGTGTTGGCGTCCGGAATATGGCCCTTGCCTAAATGAAGAGTCACAAAATGTTGATGAGTTGAATCTTTAAATGAAATTTGAAATTAATCATAATGTGTGGACTAGTAACAAACCATTTGGGTGGTAAAGATTTTGTCTGTGCCATTTTTGTATAATATCTGAGGGTTTGGGGAAACTGTACAATTTTAGTTCCTAGTAACACTCAACTAGGCGTGAACGTTTTGAAAACATGCAAATATTTCGATGCTCTGTAGCTAAAAAAATCAGGCTTCATCATATGACTTTTTCATTTTTGTTGAAGAGGTATGGTGCTAATCTTCCAAAAAAATTAAGTTTGAAGTAACCAGTCGCTTTATAGCCGAGAAATCGACGTTTGGTGAGAGGTCATTTTGTACACAAGTCTATGGGGAGTTATTTAGTGGTGTGATTCCTGATGGACGGATAAGAGTCCGCAGATTACCTTAGGAGAGATACCTTGATATCTACATTAGGGAACATAACAGATATGGTGGGGGATTGCAGGATTGGGGTCTCCTTCTTGCGTATGAGGCAGCAGCTAAATATGTTGTAGACGGTGGAGCCAGATCACTGTTGATTGGTTAGGGTTTGAGAAGTATATGTCCACCGGTGGACGAAAGGTAGGGCACTCATTTAGAATGTGATCCGCACTCTGTGATGGAGAACCACATTGGCAGGCTGGAGATGGCCGCAGCCCCCATCGGTGCACATTGCTGTTGAAGCGACCGACTCCTGTGCGAATCCGGTTTAAGGTGAGCCATTCCTTGCGTTGAAGATTGCTACCAGGTGGTAGTTCTGTCATAGGTGTAATAGTGAGTTGGTCTGGTCTTGAAGTGTCTAGCCAGGCAGTATTCCATGTATGTAAGATGTTGAATGGGGAGCTGGTGAGTTAAGCAGCGTCTCCACAGAAAGGTCGACGAGAGCACAGTCTCTGTTTGCCGACCTGGTGTGATTCTTTGACAGTGTTATGCAAAAGGTGCTTGTTGTCCAGCAGAGCCTTATTCACTAGTTTGTCCGTGCGGTGTTCTCTCGGAAGCACTGCAGGTGCAATGCCTGAAAGCACTGGTAGAAACTCAGGTGGAGTAGGACGGAGGCAACCAGTAATGATTCTCAAGGTCTCGTTGAGTACTGTGTCCAGCTTCTTCGTGTGAGAGCTGTTAATTGCACCATGCTGGGGCGGCATATTCAGCAGCGCTGTAGACCAGGGCCAAGGCGGTGGTGCGTAGAGTCGTTGGGCTGGCACCCCGTGAGGATCCAGCAAGTCGGCACAGGAGGTTACTCCTCGAAGATACCTTGGCGCATACGGACTCGAGGTGCTGCTGATAAGTAAGCTGCCGCCGAGTCAAGCTTCACTCCCAGATAGGTTGGTGTAGGATTGTTTGGCAGAGGCGCTACATTGAGGTTGATTTGAAGCTGGCGATGAGCCTCTTTGGTGTTGAGATGAAGGCAGTAGCGGTGGTTTTTGCTTCGCTCAGCTTCAGTCTCCAGGTCTTGAGATATCCTGCAAGTAGGGTCATATATGCAGTAAGTGTACTTTCTACTTCTGTCCAGCTGCTGTCCGAGTGAAGAAGAGCAAGATCGTCGGCGTAGCCATATTGTCTAGATGTTGTTTGAGGTAATCGCTGGTACTCTGTTCCTCAGACGACGCAGACGACTACTCTGCCCATCACTGGTCTTGAGAATAAAGCTACGGTTTTCAAGGATTGGGTGGTATTACACGGAAAGAAAACCTCTAGTTCTTCGGGTTACAAAAAGGGAAGTCAAAGACCATGTTTTCCAGCAAGATATGGCCACACCACATACAGCAAAAATAATTGTCTGAGGGATTCTTTTGAGGGAGTATACCTTTATTAAGAACAACTGCGGAAGTTAGTATTTGGCTAATACTTAAGAGTGAAAAAAGACGAAAGTATTTTGCTCATACTGTATTATTTGTTTAACAGCCAGAATTTAATTAGAAATTTCGGAAGGAAGGTTTTTTTTGTAACAAAGAACCATTTTAATGGAGATTGCTGGAAGCTAACCGCATATATCCGTATGAAAATTAATAGGGACATTGACATTTGAAAACCTCTGGTACACCTTTAATATGAAACGAGGGAAAAAATGTATGTGTGAATTATCAGCAAATCTGTAACGTGATCCATGTCGTCCAACAAAATCCCATTGCGGCATTAAGATGTAACCGTAACCTTGCGCGGTAATGTAGTCGCGTCACACTGAGCCCAGTATGCTTTGAAAACAATCCGACCAGCTAATTCATGGATAGGATAAACTCGATTATGAACCGGTGTAGAAAGTAATTATAGTCGCCGTGCTCATAGTTCCGGCTAAACGCAATAACAGGGCATCAATTTCAGTTGGACTTTTACGCAAACCTTAGTTTCACGCTTTCTTCCGTTTCGTTTTGGAGCCCGGACTGTGGCTCCAGGCGGCCTCTATTGCTTTCACACGGTCATTCACTTTTCCAAAACCATAAGGTTGTATTAACCGGTAAGCCTGACAAGTGCATGACCTGATGAATGGTTTCAAATAACAGTCTGGATGTTATTAAACAATCATTGAAAGGATACGCCATCGGAGCTGACTGGTTGTCCCCCCTCTTGTAATGCCTTAATACACCAACGGGGGCGCCACAAACATAAGCCCCCCAAATGTCTACATATCTAAGCACCTAATACCATAGGACCTTTCTATAGTTTTGCACTTTCTTCCAAGTTTGTTCAGTCAATCGGAGGTCACGCCAACATGAGTTATTTTTTTGTACCGAAAAGGCAAGGAATGGCCGTGACCTCAATAGCGGTTGGAAAAAATACTCGCGGAAAATGTCCTGATTGAGGTCCAAATACCTGAATTCATTATAAAATAATGTGTTATGGTTGCGGAGATGTCAACTGTATATCTAGGTTGGTTAATATTACGTTAAAGGGTGTTTGGAGGTGAAAAACAACGAATAAAATGGTGGTCTCTGAAGTTATAGAACTCCCAAACAAATTTTAAAAGCCACCCCAAATCATTAATTGAATTATGTACTTCAAAAGTCTGTGTACGCATATTAATCTATCTGTTTTCGAAAGTGAAGCCCTCGGAAAATGGATAACATTGCATTTACTGGGGTACGGATTAAATTCTCATATGCTATAGCATAGGCCTGATTTTCATCGATTTAATGCGGCACTGGCACATTTTCAAAAAATATGACATTCTTCAATTTGCTTTCAAATGATGTCTATGCCATTGGAAAAAGAATAGAGATACATTTTGACACATAAAACTAACATACTCAAACCAGATAGAGGTTAATAGAGGTAAAGAAATGAGGTAATTCGTAGGCTAACTTTTAAGTTTTGATAACTTTACTACAAAAAATGTGTATAGTGCATGAAATCATAGACTCTACTCATTGATATTTAAACCACAAAAGGGCACGAACCCGTCAAACATGGTGCGTACCGTGGGAAAACATGCTATGGCGTGCGTTTGTCTGCTGAATTTAAAGAGACATGAGATTTCCAGAATGAAGCGCCCCCAATTTTTTCGAACCGAGTTTTTGGCATATTGGAATGCTTACCAATGTATAGATCAAACTGAAGTGAATAAGCGAATAGCGCCTTTATGTAATAATATGAGGATTAGGACTTTCTCTAGTGCACGACAGAAAGTCAAAGCACGGTGGTTCTATGGGGAGTCAGGCAGTTCAAAACAAGGTTTGTATTTTCTTGTGTTACTTGTTTGTCCAATAAACCTTCGGAACGTTTTGGAGGTGGTCTACAATCGATCCTGTGCAATTTGAGAGAAATTCCTATCCTAAAAAAAATCTCCTCCGTCACTTTAATGTCGGCCGGCGAAATTATTTATAAAATCGTTTGTTTACCCATAAGGACATGATTTGTCTTAATCATTTTAAGGTGAGCGGCTAATGTATAATAGCAGAAATATTGATTTTGAAAATACTATTTTTCAAATGTGCCAGTGTCTCTTTAAACACTAGCAGCGTTGGAAGGAAAATGTGGACAATAGCAAGGTCGTTGCCTATTGTATTTGTGAAGCCCATGTAAAAATGACCCAGTCCAAGAATTTTCGCTGTGAACAAGAGTACTTGGGTGACCGTCCGAATAACTGGTTTTGCTCCATAAAAGGCAAAAAGTCCCAAATATCAGATACGCCATTGTTACACACACAAGACGAGATAGATACAACTATAGTTCAAATTCACTGTATGATAAGTGAGTCAACGAACTAGATACATTCCATTAAATTGTTGAAATTCCAAAAGAGAGTTTCACTTTGTAAGCAATCATTTTAATTAAACCACTCTATTTGACTGACACCAATTAAAATGATAACGTTAATTGCATCCAATTCGCAAGATTGGTGGATGCATCAGGCTTTACCAGCTCGTGTCATTTCACCGAATGCTTCGTCGTCCCGGTTTGGTGGGGCTCAGGGTTACGCATGACTATGTTTGTCAAGTCACTGATATATCGACAGGTATTAAAGCAATATTCAGGGGAGGGCGCCAAGAAATCCCAATTTTCAACGTCACCATGGTTTAAAACACGTAAAGTGAATCTTGACGAAAAATTCTGATTTTTTTATATGTTGTCAAGGAATATTTTCTTATTCCAAAACCGTTGGAGTTGAAGAATCAACTCCACTGGAAGGGTTTATTTTCTAATTTTTTTTGTATGAATAACGAACGAGGACGAGTTCGCGTATGTGGTCATGGGAACACCATGACAGACCCACATCAAAGCCCCCAAATTCGTTTGTGGTTTTTCCCCCGTATTGCTGGGAATTTCTTTATTAATACATTGGTGAGTTTTCTATAATAAATTAGGTCTTGCCCGCCACCCGCCTGGCAATATTAGCACATTTTTTGAAGCGCGCCCCAATTTTCAAAATTTGATATTTTTGCACAGTTACGGTTGTAATTGTCTAGTAAAACTATACCTTGCTAACGAAAATGCAAAAAATGCTTATTTATCAACAAAAAGGATTTTGTATTAAGAATTGGGATCCCAGAGATGGACTTAACGGGCAGACTGGAAAGCTAACGTTTTCTGTCACGTCCATATGAATAGTTTGTCCACCAGGGTCGATAAAATAACCTCTAACTTGGCTTTGCCTGACTATTAAAACACCAATTATGAGCGTAGACCCTGCATGGGTCTATTTCCCGGCTATTTCCACATTGGAAGGCCGTTTTCCAGCGGCCGTTGTATTATTATCGGGGATCCCGATAATATTATTCTAGTACAACATTCCTTCCGTTTGTGAACACATAGACATTCGAGCTTTAACCATTCACAGGTATATTTTAAGCCAGTTTATCCAAATGGCATCGTGTAAAAATCTAAGCTCCAAATTTTTGAAAATTGGGGGCGCTCTTCAAAAAATTTGCAACATTGCTTAAGAAGTGGGGCCGGTTGCTCAGATAATACCCTCTTCACTTCACTGGATTTCATCCGTTACGGCGATTGGCCAGGTAATAGATTAGTGTGTCAAGTAGGACAAAGTCGTCAATAATTAACAAGGTTTATAAAGACCGGGAATTCTCAATTAGTTTAAGCGTTTTTTAAGGGAGTTTCCGAAGGTTGTTGGTTTGTGTTCGTCTTTAATCGCTTTAATACAGTGAGTACGCACTGATAGAAAAGTAATGTTCGACATCAATGCTCCTATTTGGTGGTTTCTTCTATCTATTTGTGTATTTGCTTAGTTTCCTGACGAAAATATTAATTTTCAAAAGGCAATCAAATGATATTTTAAAATAATCCATACTTTGATAATGTTGAACAAATTCCTTTACACAGGAGATAATGGTATCATATTGTGCATCAAAGCCGAAGATTTGTGTACACCTTCCAAATGCATAATGTAGCTCTTAATAAAGTTAGTAATTGATTATCGCATTTTGATTTGTAGGAAAGAAATAATACCAGTTATCTTTGTGTGAAAGAATCCCATTTTTTCAAATTAATCTTCAAAATAGATTAATTCCCCAAAAATTGTCATTTTTTTATAAACCTTTAACAGCAAGATATTGGAGTATAGAGCCGGCACATGAGTATGCCCCCCCACTCTCGCTTACAGTTTTGCGTAATCGTAGTTTCCCCTGGTGTGGTATCACCCTGCCTAGGCATGCAAGAGAAGAACAAACAAGAAAAAAAACCTGCAACTCTATCCCCCCTTGCTCGCGGGACCGTAGGGGAAGAGTGTGCGATTCCGGCTAAAATTGGAATTTTTGCACACAAGTACTTAGGCATGGATAATCCATAAAATGATGGAAGCACTTGCCAACCCCCCCCCCCCCTTAATGGCCCCCAGCTTGGGTTTTCAAGGTTATACAGGGGTCAAAAATTTAAAATGTTCTGAATGTGTAAAAGCACCCATGGTGTTTGTCTGGTCCACAGGATTCCAAAACGGTAAGTTTACACTATCTATGGCCTTATAGTCCGGAGTTATTTTTTTGTTTTTTTGTGAGGTAAAACTGTAAAAAAGGTGAAAAAGTACAATTTTTATGTGTACAGGGTCAAAAGTTAAAAGTTGCTTTGATTCAGTTAATATGTGTGCCAAAATTGTTTCACTAGCTTAAAGGATTGAAATAAGGATAGTTTGCCTTATTGTATGTTTAGTTTTAACGTTATCCAACAAAAATAGGTCAAGGTCAATAGAATCAATAGCTGCCAATAGCTGCTGATAGCTGTTGACTTTATTCGCCATTTTGGTTAATAACCAGACCATGTAAGATAGTCAAAACTATTCCTATATTTCATTCTATGATCTAAACCAACAAATTTGAACCACATTTTACAAAAATTGGAGCAACTTTTAATTTTTAATTTTAAAAAAGGGGATGTTTGGACTTTTTTTTACCATTTTTACAGTTTCTCCCCCATAATTCCAAAACTCTAAGTCACAGGTAGTATAACTATACCTTTATGGAATCCTTGGAACCAGGCAAACATGGTTGACTTCTTCACACAATCGGAAAATTTTTAAAAATTTACCCCTGTGTAACCTTGAATTCCAGCTGGGGGCCAGAAAGGGGTGTGGCAAGTGCTTCCATCAATTTTTTTTTTGATTATCAATGTATAAAGTACTTGTGTACCCAAATTACAATTTTATCCGGATTTGTACACTCACATAAGATCGGGAAACACAACTACAGTCCCCCACTATGCACGTATTATAAAACTGCATTAACGTTCTGCTTCAGGTCATACAAACTTTAATGTGTGGTTTAGGTGAGATTATAGTTCACGGTCGAGTTTATCCTATCGTTGAATTAACTGGTCGGATTGTTTTCAAGAGCTAATGGCCTTTGCATGACACGAAAGGCTATAAGTCTACATTAACATGGCGGTGAAGGTCACTTCTTGAAGCATGTTTGTACCTCTTTCCCAAATGGAGGGGTTGGTCACCTCTTCCCATCATTTTGAGTAACGGATGCACTATATACCCGAGTAGACGAGGGCGTAGCCCAAATACCAACTGCATTAAGAAATTTCAGCAGTCCCTCGAAGGGGAAGAAAAAACCTTGTGTAAATTGTTTGCAGATGATTAGCAGCACAGCACTGTTCCACTAAATCACAACTTGCACATTTTTTTGAAAAAATGAACAAAATGGGCAGATCTTTATATAGAAGTCCCAAGTATGCAAAATGAGGTATTACATTGATTCCGTCATGCGAAACGGCAGAAACATCTTACAGCGCATGACGGAATCACGTGGCAATACCTCACTTGCATACTTTCGAACCTCTACCATAAAAGATCACTCAATTCTTTCCCCAGTATCGTGACAATGTATACTGCACGTAGACTTCAGCAAACCAAGAAGCTAAAGAATATTCACCAATCGACCAAAACGGTGTGAACCGTTCTTTATTATTTTGGGAAAGAGCCTATTCACGGTATTGGTCACGGGCATAATTATGGTAAAATACTAGCAAATAAAAAACTGTTTCAATGTATAGAAAAAACAGGAATCGGTTCCAACTACAAAGAACCAGGCGAAACTGATGGCAACCCCTGGTTTAGTTTTGAAGTTGTCCCTTACAGATTTTCTGCTCTCAGCCACATCGCTGGGGCACTCAATTATGACCCTACAACTTTTATATACCGGGTTTCTCCAAGAAAAGAGAACCCTCAAAGCGCCCACTATTTCATAAAGAGAAAAAAGGAAATCATAAAAGTTAATACACATATCTGAAAACTGCATTTCGTTAGGTTTCCAACACCGAAATAAATCTTTCCAAAAGGACACATGTTGACTGAGTTATGGCTGATTGAATATTTGTACCACTTTTTCATTATATTCACGGATTGTCATTGTTTTAGACCCCTTTATACGATACACATTATCCAAGCTCATTCTTTGGTTTAATGGTTTCTTTTGTTTTGCGACAAAGGTCTTTTCTGATAATGAAAAAGTTAGTTTTAATTATTAGAAATTCCAATATCTTACCTCATTCTTCTTTATTGCGCTGCTCTACCCTCCACTTGGTTGCCTCTAAGAAGGATGCAGGTTTACGTTCTCTTTTCCATTTCAATAATCGACTTGCGAACCATTCTTGTCCGTCGGATGCTTGGAAGAGTGGAAGTGTATGCACAGGGACCACAAGCAAACCTGCCAGAACTTCGCAATAGAATAACCGCTTCTTTTTCAAGCATCCGACGGACAAGAATGATTCGCACGTCGATACAAACTTTCAATCAACCATAACTCGGTCAACAAGTGTCAGTTTGGAGAGATTTTTGGTGTTGAAACCTAACGAAACGCCTTTTCAGATGTATATTATTAAATCCACTTGTTAGCGGTGCACTAGTTGCACAAGTTTAAAGTCTTTTATGAATGAATCTTTTAAAGCAATAACTAAAATTTAAATTCAAATCGAATCTTATAGTTAGGTCATTTGGAGCAATTCCGTGACCGTGGAGAGCAGACCATCATTTCTCAGTGTATTTGTCTTCTCTGAAGATTAATGAAAACATTTAGCGGGGATGCCCTTCGTGAAAGTGTGGGCGGAATCCAGGAGGGGGAAAATTCATAATACAGGTGTAAAAAATGAAAAATGATTGGACTGCTGTAAAAAGGTAACCAAAGTATTCGTCTTCTTACAAGGATTAAAAAAAGGTATAGTTTGTACTACTTACGACTTATAGTTATGGAGATATACCACAAAAAATTGTCAAATGTCAAAGGTCATCACGAATGGTTAAATCGTAAATATTGCTCCGATTTCTTCAAAAATGGCTCAAATTGTTCATCTTTCCTCAGAGAATTAAAAAAAAAAAACATTTTGCACCGGCTAACATTTTAAAATTCGGAGATCAATAGAGGTCAATGGGGTTGACCTTGTTTGTCATTTATCTCAATAAACAAATACAAATGAGAGTGTCAACTACTTTTGTTGCAATCCCTGTGAAAAGGTTAACAATTTGAGACCATTTTGAAAGAAATCGATGCAATATTAAAGATTTAACCTTCGGTGATGACCTTTGACGAATTTTGTCTTATACCTCGGTAACCATACCTTGTAGGTAGTACAAATTATACCTTTTTTTAATCCTTGTAACAAGAAGAACACTTTGGTTACCTTTTTAAAGCAATCCAAGCATGTTTCATTTTTGACCCCTGTATTATGAATTTTCCCCCCTCCTGGATTCCGCCCACACTTCTCGAGGGGCACCCTCGCTAAATTTGTTCAATAACCTTCATAGAAGACAAATCCACTGAGAAATAATGCTCTGCTCTTCACGGTCACGGAATTTCCCCAAATGACCCTAGTATTAGTCCTGCTTCAAATTATTAGGGGAGTTATTAAAGAGACATGAGGAGATTTCCAGAGAGAAGCGCCCTCAATTTTTTTTCGACCCCATGATTTTTGTAAATTTGGAATGCTTATCAATGTATTAGATCACACCTGAAGTGAATAAGCCGAACACGCCGTCTTTATGTAATAAGATGATGGTTTGGTAATTTCTGTCGTGCACGCAAGTTGGCAGGCGAGTTCAAAACAAGGTTTGCGGGTTTCTTTCGTTCTTGTTTGTCCAATAAACCTTCGAAACGTTCTCGGTAGGTGGTCTACAACCGATCAAATGCAATTTGAGAGAAATTTATATCCTCACAAAAATCTCCTCCTGTCACGTTAATACCTAATTTATATCGGACTATTAGTTGTAATTCGTTAATGACATCACCACCTTCATACAACTCTCAGAATCATATAATCATTGTCATTACATTCGGTGTTTTCTCTGGGGATGTTTAAAGATAATCACACCTTTAGAAACTTACGCGACGCGTGAACGTGTGCGTGAACATGTATTTCACACACGTTAACGCCTCGTATGGTTTCTAAACGTATTCGAGAATTGATCTGCACAGGACGTAAGCATGGTATTTGCATTTTAATGAAAAAAGGATATTCTAGTTGTTGATTCTGATTCTTAAATGGCTTTCGTGCTTAACGAGGACGAGGACGTGGAAAGAGGAAACTCTAGGCTACCCTGCGGCACCAAATTTATTGGAATTGGATGTTTTAATAAGGAAATCCAAGGGGGTGGTAACCACTCCCCCTTCGAGTGTGTTGTTACAAAAAATGACCCAGGTAGACGAGGGTTAACATTGAAGAGTAAATAATGTGCAATCGATCTGGAATGGAACCGACAACCATCAGATTCCCCCGGCGCTTTAACACTAAGCCACGAGAGTTGAGTATCGAAACTTAGGATTACAATATGTAAGTCTGGGCGGTTGCACGTCTTCTTTTTCTCAGCGTATTGGTGCGGCTGTCACTCTGGGGAAACACCCAATCCTTGTGCAGAAATCTGAGATTTTTAACATGATCCCCACGATATTTATTATTGGATTCCTTCTCGTAACATTCTAGCCTGTAAAAACATCGGAACTCGTTCATTGAACTTTGTTTTATACTCAGGAGGATATATTTGATTAAACATGAATAATTCATTAGATGTTATGCGCGCCACTTTGAATTCTAAAGAGATGTAATTAGAATGGTGAAAGGACGATACACGTAGGTAGTGTTCGATAGGAGATGGAGAGTTAGTGACATTAATAGATTTCTTTCTGGGTCTGTCTGAGGTACAAATGATTATAAAGAAGGGAATTGTCGATTCATATCAATACCTGAGTTTCATTAGCTTATATCTGAAAAGCGCAGATTATAACAAATGCAGTTGTTATATATTATAATGGTATTTGGAAAGACTTCCAAAATAGTTCCTGATTATTTTTGTGGAAAATTAAATAAGATAAGGGAGCTGTCATTATTTACACAAGAAGGGGAATGGAGGAATTTATAAAACAAAATCTGCCAATAAATGTCGTGTCCCTCCTCTTCCACTGAAATACTTCGCAATCCCCTTATGCAATTTCTTCATTTAAAAGTTCAGGGCCCCTCTCCTTGATGAAAATGTCATTACAACAAGCTTCCACGCGAGCAGTGACAAACTATAATTAGGATGATGTCACACATGTCTATTTACATATTTAACTCAGCCAATTACCCGCGCGCCTGTGAGTCCCGGTGATAAAGGAGTGATGCATAAAGAAACGCACGCCCAAAGCCGATGCAATCACCAATGTTGCCAAATCCACGATTTGGTAGCCCAAATGGGCGACTTTGGTTAATCGGCCCGCGAACTGCAAAGGCCCACAGCGAATTCGCGAATGTTTGGCTACTTTTCACTTTCAATAGACGACATTGTAAAAAAAGTAGAGATAAATACGATTTGAACAGATTTTAAGTTGTACTTACACACACAATGATGTTCTTGCTACGAACAAACATAGAAATCAATTAAGAACACCGCACGTAGGGTCAGTGTGCAGCCGTGTATGACGGGTGACAAATGGCTGCTGTCAATCAGTTGCGATACAATGAAAAGAAAGAGAGTAAGCACCTCCCGGAAGCGAAATTTCTTTCCTTAGATTTGTTTCGAATTTTGTTCAAGTGAAAAAGATCGAGTCCAAAATGATATTAACGCAAAAGTATGTTTTAAATGCTCCCTAACTTCAATTTTGAGCGCTTTTTTTTCCGGCAAATTTTCAGCGATTTGGGCGATTTTTCGCGCGTCTGCCGTCGAATTGGGCTGATAATTTATGGCAACCCTGCAGTGTGTATGCATAAGCACGAGGTGATCACGCTGGGTTATTAGCATATTTTATGAATATTGCATAGGTACCTATGGTAAAAGTCTTCAGATTGTTTTGAAATTTGGCTCAATGGTTCAGAAGGGTCGAATGCAACTACCTGGGCAGATACTTTAGTGAATGACGATACCAGTCCCTAGTAAATAGGCCCCAACTGCATCACCTGTAGGAAATTACGTTCAAAAGTAAACATTTTGGAAGCTCCAGGTACCTGTATGGATTTTTCACAAAAGTATAATATTTTGGTTTTAATAGAAATATAATAAATGTAATTTACATTCTATAAAGATACTATATTCAAAACAAGCTTCTGTTGGGAGTAATGACTTCACAAAGTCGAGTTACGTGCATTTTCCCTATACCAATTATGTGTGCTGTGCAGCGTGCATTTTCAACATTCCCGTTTCTATGGAGGATGTCCGTCAACTTGTTGTAATGTTCAGATTCACTCTCATGCTCACAAATATTGTTCGGGTTCCCTCACCGATCCTCCATCCCTTCCCCGGTGTAACAAATGACTTCTACCTAAAGTCGGTCTTAAGGAGGGTAAACGGTTCATATAAAAGCCCCATGTATGTAAATGAGGTATCACAATTGATTCCGTCATGCGCATATTTGCACACTTGTGACTTCTATGAAACGTCTTCCTGGATTTCAGTGGAATTGCCAAAATGACTAGCCCGTAAATGGCTACCAATTGTATGCATTGCCACAAAGTCTGCACAATCTCATAACAATTCAGAATTCAAAACAAGTTGATCCTCAATAAGGAACTGACCTGTTCACACCGATTACTACTAATGTCACTGATTAAGCAGATCCAATTGAGATTGTAGAGAACGTTTTTAGATTATTAGTGCCGACGAACAAAGCTGTTGGTTTATTAATGTCAATATCAAGATATGTCCTTACATATGAAGATAATTTCTCTACAACCATATTAAACGATATTGGCTTGCTTCATCCTAGTATCTTAACTCATTGTACATGACCACATTTTTCTTATTCAAACTCTTGTTGAAACACACACAGAAGGAGACGTTATTTGATGAGCCTGTGTACGTCCACGTTTCCAATTTCAATTTCAATTTCGGAATCTTAATTGAACTTTATTTTGCTAATCACTCGTAGTACTAAATTGTATAACGCTCTCGGAACCGTTTGGAAAGTGGATTGCCCAACGAAGATCGTTGATGCTTAATTTTAGTCATCTATATCTTATGACATAAATCTAAAATGTGTATTTCATTTTTTAATAAATCCAAAGGATTGATTTTCCATTAAGTAAAAACGTACGGTATACCCTTTCCGTATGGAGTCTATCAGAGTCATTTGCAATTGGTTTATGTTGACTTGAATAGAAAAAAAGCCGCGATACAAAAGTCGCGCTTTTTTGTCCCACATAATATGTAATTTGTCGTTAAATTGATTACTAATTGCAATAAATATTAATTATATGATGCCTTTATAAGATGACCAATTATGTGTTTCACAAATTGAGTTTATTATTGAACCACAACCGAAAAGAGGTTATCATACCGTGTCCTGAAAAACAGATCTGGCAATCCTAGAATAAACTAAACAGTTCAAAGCTGCCATCAACATGCACTCCACTTACATACACCCGTTATTGGCCCACGTGACTCCTTAAGGAAGATACCCTCCGATACTTTCTAAATGAAATTTGTCAGACAGAGAACAGGTCAGGCTTTGTGCCTGCAAAGGTACCTATGGTGAAAGTCTTCAGATTGGTTTTGAAATTGGCTCAATGGTTCAGAAGGGTCGAATGCAAAACCTACCTGGGCAGATACCTTTGTGAATTAGATACCATTAGTCCCTAGTAAATAGGCCCCATTATCTGCATCACTGTAGGAAAATACGTTCAAAAGTAAACATTGGAAGATATGGTACTGTATGGATTTTCACAAAAGTATATAAGTTTGGTTTATAGAAATATGTAATAAATGTTAATTTAAATTCTGATAAGATACTCTATTCAAAACAAGCTTCTGGGTGGGAGTAATGACTTCACAAAGTCGTTTTACGTGCATTTTCCCCAAACCAAGTATGTTGTGCTATGAGCGGGCATTTCAACATTCAGTTTCTATGGAGGATTGTACGTCATACTTGTTGTAATGTTCAGATTCACTCTCCTGCTCCAAAGATGTTCGGGTTCCCTCACCGCTCTCTCCATCCCTTCTCCTCTCACGGTTTTGTCTGTTGTAATGGTAACAAAGGACTTTCCCGAATAGGTCGGTATTATTAAGGAGGCGTGGTACACGGTCATATAAAGCCCCATGCTATTTGTTGTAAATGAGGACACATATGATTCCGTCATGCGCATTATTTGAACACTGTGACTTCTATGAAAAGGCTTCCTGGATTTCAGTGGGATTGCCAAAGACCCTAGTGCCCGTAAAGGGCTACCATTGTACGGGCTACCTCTTGCCACAAAGTCTGCACAATCATAAACAATTGAATTCCAAAACAGTTGATCCCTCACTATAAGGAACGGACCCTGTTCACACCGATTTACCTAATAATGGTCATGATAAGAAATCCAATTGAGATTGTAGAGCAACGTTTTTAGATTATAGTAAAAGCCAACGAACAAAGCGGCTTGAGTATTCATGTCATTATCAAGAGTTATGTCCTTACATATGAAGATAATTTCTCTTCCTACAACCATATTAAAAATGATATTGGTGCTTAAGCCTAGTATCTTAACTCATTGTACTGTACCACATTTGTCTTATTCCAAAAACTCTTTTGAAACACCCACAGAAGGAGGAGGGACGTTATTGATTGAGAATGTGTACGTCCATTGTTTCCAATTCAATGTTCAATTTCGGAATCTTAATGAACTTTATTTTGTAATCACTCGTAGTACTAAATTGTATAACGCTCTCGGACTCGTTTAAGAGCTCGGAAAGTGGATTGCCCAACGAAGAGTCTTTGATGCTTAATTTTAGTCATCTATATCTTTTATGACCTAAATCTAAAATGTGTATTTCATTGTTTTTCTCATTATTTTGGAATAAATCCAAAGGATTGATTTTCCATATTAAGTAAAAAAACGTACGGTATACCCTTTCCGTATGGAGAAGTCTCTATCAGAGTCATTGCACAAATTGGTTTTTGCTTGACTGAATAGAAAAAAAGCGCGGATACAAAACTCCGTTCGAGCTTTTTTTTGTCCCACAATAAGTGTAATGTGTAGTTAAATGATTACTAATTAAGCATAAATATTCTTTTATTGCATGCCTTGCCTTTATAACCATTGATGACCAATATGTGTTTCACAATTGAGTTTATTATTGAACCACAACCGAAAAGAGGTTAGCATACGCTTTGAGTCTAAAGCTTCCGCGGTTGGGAATTAGTACCCGAGCTAGAAAGCCTAAGGGACCTTAACACACGGCCTCATAATGCAGTAGGAACGCCCAGCACACCAGCGCTGCTATGTCCGATGACGTATAAGATGGCATAGCATTATGACAGATGGCATTGGATGGACAGCTCAGAACAATAGGTTTTTGACGCAATCGCCAATGGCGGTTGCACTGTGGTGTCACCAATTGCTTAGAGGAGCCACGTCACATTTTCTTTCTTCGACTTAAATTTTTTTTGGGACGATTCCATTGTGGCAAAAGGGTTGAGCACAGCTTCGTATATTTGACATTAGCTTGTTGCGCCTTTCAAGAGCATATCATTTGGTCTGGATACTTGTTCTACTGCTAAAATAATATATTTGTTGCCTTTCAAATGCCAACCGATCGATTTACATGCCTATAGTGAAATGAGGCAGACATTGCAGGTTCTACTGTCATTATTTCCCCTATGCGCCACAGTTCATCCATCAGAAGCATTGTGGTCTAAAAGCATTTGTACGGCACGTTTTCTAATTCACAAACAAACCAGATGGAGGACAGCTCAGAAGGCAATGGTGGAGAATGTGGGTAAAGGGTAACAAAAAAGGGTTTGGGTTGCCCCGACGATTCTTGTCTCGTGGCCTCGTCTCCGTGGGTGTCGGGATCGACTAACAAAAGACGACTTCAGAACAGCAGCATTACACTCAGAATATTATCCCAGGATTGTAGGGTTTTTAAGACTACCAATTTTCGAACACCTAAACAAAAAACAAAGCGTTGCATAAAAAACGATTGACCGCGACCGCTTCCGTTCTTGTGAAGCTAAATCCCTCAATTCTAGATAGCATGCGAAGAGCATTATGTATCTAAAGATTGGGTTTCTGATCAACCATTGAAGTGGCGCGTCTGATTGACTAATTTGAGGGAAGTCACGATGAACTTTTAGGTATTGGTGGTCAGTCACCGGAAATTTACATCCCTTCCATATGCATGCTACATCGTGGCGGCCAATCAAACATTCCTTGAAACAGCATTGACTGATGAGAGCGCGGCCACACTGACAAACTCTCTGGGATAGCTTCGTCTTGTCTTCGTCTTCCTTGGGGGGGGGGGGGGGGGATACTTCTCAACATTCAGGTGAATCAAGACGAAGAAAGGGTGTAGAGTGCCGCAGTGGTTTTATTTCTCTGACTTGGATGTCCTGTTGTCTGAAGAAAATCAGTGCATTTCTGTTTGAATATGTGTTATCTTCAATCGTTGGTTATGATGTTAAGGAGTTCCAGTCTTTCACCGTCTTACGATTGATCGAAAAACTCAATCTGTAGATAGCATAGTGCTTCGCGTGCGATCTAGAGATTGAGGAGTTTTAAAAAGCTTTAGAACGGGCGTCGCGTTCAACTTTTTGCGACGCTATTGTTTTTTGTTTAGGTGTTCTGAAGTGAAATGGTTGGTAATTCTTACAATAAACCATCCATTATATGTATTCTTGAGGGTATGCTGCTTGTTCGAATCTTCTTTATAGTCGATCCATTTGTCCAGGTCAAAATTCCAGGGATCCAGTTGAAGTTGTTCCATTTCCGTGACGGAACTAAATGGTTTCAACTGTTTTAACTGTTGAAACTGGTCTTATTAAACTGAGTTCAACTGGTCAGTAAAAAACCGTGTGAAAAATTGTTCCATTTTCCGTCACGGAATCAACTGATTCAACTGGATTCAACTGGATATTCAAATGGATCAACTGGATTGCAACTGTTCATGAAACCAGTTCAAAATGTTTATCAATGGAAATTTTGACCCCTGGGGTACAATTACAAATTCGACAAAAATACCTTTGAGTGTCCTCCATTTGGTTTTGGTGTGACATTGGGAAAACGTGCGTGATGACAGATGCTGTTCAGACCCAATGCAATTGATGGATGAACATGGGGCGCATAGGGGAAATTAATGCGACAAGGTTAAAGTGCATGTCGGCCGCATTTCAATATAGGCCCATAATAGATGGTTTGGCAATTGAATACGGCATAAAATAGATTATTTAGCAGTTAGAACCAGGATTCCAGACCAAATGCGATCTCTCTTGAAAGCGCAACAAGATATTTCAATGTTACGCAGCTGTGCTTAACCCTTTTGCCACAAAATGGAATCGTTCCCAATTGTAAGTCGAAGAAAGAAATGTGAGTTTCAGCAATGGTGACCACAACGAGGGCACAGCCATGGACGATTGAGGCATACCCCTACCCTACCTCCCCTTCCTACCCCCCCTACCACCCTACCTCCTCCTGACCCTCTCCTTACAAACCCCCTAACACCTCGCACACCAAACCTTATCCTCCCTTATCAATTCTCTTCCTCCCTATTCCCCTCTAATTATCCCCCTCCTTCCTATCCCCCTCACTTGCCCCCACTCTCCCATTCTCCCACCTTCATCCTCCTTTTATCAAACCGTATTTGTTCGGCCATCTCAATGATTATCTGCCATAATGCTATGGCCATCTTATACGTCATCGGACATAACAGAGCTGGTTGCTGCGTGCCTACTAGCATTATGTGGCCATTGTTATGTCCCTTAGCTGTCGAAACTCGGGTAATATTCCCAACGACGAAAAGTTTAAACTAAAACGGAGTGTGATGAATGAACATGAAAATGACTATACGGGGATCAGCAAACAGCCACTTTGAATTCCCATTTTTGTTCTTCCCTGATCAACACAGATCCATGTGAAAGATCAACAAGGTGTTTTAAAATGGGATCTCCAATATCTGAAATTAACAAAAACAGCGTTGATAACAGACAGATGAATGAAATGTGAGGTGCTTAACACGCTAGAAAAAGTGGGCCTTCTAGGGATATTGGCGCGGCTAACAGAACAACAGAGAACAAAAATCTGGATTGCAAAATAGACAATTAAAATAAGAAACAATGCCACTTATGAGACACCGCACATGTCGCAGTGTTGTTTTGTCTGTATGTTGATCACCACCAAGAAGTGCGGTCAAAATTGTTGGCAATTTCACCGGAAATCAACAAATATGAAACGAGTAATGTCCAGACAGCCAATATGGTAAGTTCTGTAAAATTTGGTAGTTAGTAACAAATTACAACATTATGTTGCGTTAGCCGGGAAATTCAGTAAGGGAGCGACTTTTTCGGTACCCTTGTTATGCAAATTATGTTTTGACATTAGGGCAGTGCTCGGACGCCCCCCATTCTAGACTAATAGCCCTTCTAATACCGTAAATGGGGTACCATTACGGTTAGATATTCGAAACAACAGTACATGGAACCAATGAGTACTTAAAGAGTTGGACGGGCTGGCGATGGATTTGTATATAGTCTCATGGGAATATTGGTAGTGGCGATTTTCACTCACCTGTATCTCAGATTACACTGTTGAGCACACCCACGAGCCATACGTCGAGCTAAAACCACCCGCCCCCAGGTCATGCAGGTAAGCCAAGTCATTGATTCCAGTGATAGTTGTACTAGAGATCTGGGCGTGGCTATCGTAAACTGATACTAAAGCTTCGATTTTTTCATAGTTTCGGCATTAGCAGACTGTCAAAAAGGTATTAGCATTATTAGTAATGGTTTTCCTTTCCTAATATATTTATATAATTTTAAGATCAAGATCTCAGAGGTGCAAATCAATCGACAAAGCGGCCTTCACAGTGATCATGTGAGTGTGGGATGCCGAATTTTGTAATGATGTAGCTGGTAAATGTATAGCAGACGACATTACCAGCGCACGGCCTACTCGGCTACAGTGAGTTCATGGTTTAGGCCTTGTACTTTATTGATACAATGGGTTTTATGGTGTGATTCAGGTGTAGGAAGTCGGGTGGGAGGTGGGTATAGTGGTACTATTAATGTGTGGGGAAGGGATTTTCAGTGTCATTGAGGATGGATGGGGTGGGCGAGCCTGAGGGTGGGGCCTATTGGATATGATTGTGAATCTCAAAATGGGGTGGAAGTGTGGGATGTGTTTTGTTGTTACAGCTCTGTATCCCCCCTTATCCATCTGGCTTAAAACAAATTATCAGCTCCCAGTAGCCTACTCACTTTTTGGATATGGTCATCAAGTTTTTGTGGTGTTTCAACTTTCTTAAATTATAGTGTTTCATCATGAACTGTTGATGTATGGTATGGCTAATTGTGGTATAAATTAAACACAGTCTTTTATGTGCTAATAAAGACCTCTAGGGGGTCTATTCCTGACAAATAAAAATTAAAAAAATCACCATTTTTCTGATGCAGTCATTATGATTTAGGCAAAACAATACAACAAAATGCCTTCCCTCCTCACTTTTAAAGAGGCCTGAAGTTATCCTCTTGCTGAAAAGCCATGGGATTTTGCAAAATCATGCAGATTTAATACGTCCGTGTCGTGTGTTTATGTGGTGTGTTTGGGCGTGCGTTGTTAGGTTTACTGGTTTGTGTTTTTACTGATCTTGAATGGTACCTTGGTTTAATTATAGTGAAGTTTCACCACTAGAGGGTATTGCTTTAATCTTGTAGATGTCAATAAAATTGGATAAAAGTTTAT
>JAMKCH010034949.1:0-24747 GCA_023653785.1 Ophioderma brevispina
GGTGTGAATGTCCGTATGTGTATGTGTGTGTGTTCCAGTTTGGTTAGGTTTTCGTTTTTTGCGTCTCCTTTGAAAAGTTTAAGTCCGATTTAAACCAGACTTGGGGTTAAGGTGCAATAGGGGTTCCTTCATATGTGGATGATGTCAAAGGTCATGGACAAAGGTCAAAGGTCATCTGAGGTCATGTTCCAGACTGCCATCTTGCCAGGGGGATGACGCAAGTTTACTTGCAGTATTTTTACTCTTTCTGAGTGGAAATTCTTTTTAAGTACAACCACTCATTTTGGAGTGGTTTACAAGGGTTTCACTCTAAATTTTTACTCGTTTACATTTTAGAGAGTAGTCGGAGACCTCAAGTAAACAGGTTTGTATAGAATGTGCTGGCCTAAAGCCTGATTGGTCCACAGTCAGAGTCATTTTTCATTTAAACATATGCATATATGTATTGTAAACAAGACGCTCATACTTTCATGATCACAGAAATGACAGAAACGGGCCTGTAATTTGAGATTTCAGCCCTATCCCCCCTCTTCTGAATATGTTTGTTTCCACTTGTCTGGCATAACTACAGTTCAAAGGCCCAGATTCATGATGCAATAAGCTGCAATATATAGAGTGTACCAGCTTTCAGCAACCTTGGACTAATGTCATCTAGTCCAGTGGCCTTTCCAACAGGCATTTTAGTAAGTTGCTTAACTGCCTGCTCAGCTGAAATCTCATCAAATCTGAACAAACTACTTCGTGCCATTTTGTATGTCTTCATTTTCAGTGCTGTTGTCAAAAGCTGCTGCCAACGATTGACCTACATTGGAAAAATATTTGTTAAACTGGTTAGCAATATCATTTGCATTGTTGATGGTATTAGAGGGTATTCTTCGTGGAAGGATGAGTAAACTTGGTGGTTGTGGTGTCGCAAATTCTCTTTCGTGTCCGCAACTGTGTTCCAGACACATCTTTTCGGACTCATCTCATAGGGCAGCTATGCATTGATTTCTATTTCAATAGCCGACTCTGATGTTTTTGTTGAAATTGCTTACTCTACTTCACTCTAAAAATATAAGCAAAATAAATAAAATTTTGCTTTTACAGGAGGATTCGAACCCAGGACAGTCCGATTATAAGACGAGCACCTATAGACACACGCCACACAATCCGAGCCGGCAAAAGGTCGTTCTTTTGTAATACTTAAATAAATACATTAACGGAATAAAGCACAATCATAATCGTGAATAGCGCCGCTATGAGACAGTCAAAAAGATGTGGTCCTGGAACACAAGTTGCGGACAGAATAAGTTCTCTGCGGTTGTGGTCACCATTCAGTGTCAAAAATTTGGAAGGTCATTTCGAGGTCATGTGTGATCATCCAAGGTCAAATCACTAAACATGATGTTGTAGGATGATGAAACTTGGTGGGCGTGTTCAACATTCAGTGCCAACAATTTTGAAGGTCATGTGGGGTCATCCAAGGTCAAATCACACATGTTTGTATGGCATGAAACCTATTGACTTTATGTATGAGTTGATAAATACCATATTATACCATTACCATGATACATTAGTCAATGAACATATTTAAAGTTTGTTTGAATTATATATTCTTTCTATTTGGTCAATTGCAATTTAACTTGTTTTTAAAACAACCAGCAAGGCTGAAATATCTGCCAAGGCACTGCACACCCCATGAAAAATAATGAAAGCAAAAACTGCTACTTTTAAAAATGTTGGCAAGTTAAAGGGTTTGAAAACCCCTTGTTTTAAAACCTTGTGCCATCCCTGATCAAAATGAAAGATAAAAAACATGCATGTCATACATGAACATACAATAAGTGGCCTGACATTTGGCTTATAGATTGCATCAAATTTAACACATGTTGATTTTGAGAGGATATAGGCATAATAAAAATAAAATGGTAAATGGAAATTTTAAAAAATGGCTTGGACGTTTGATTAATGATATCAGCTTTATACCATGACTTTTTTGAAAGTCAGAAAGTGGTTAGGAAAATCAAATTTTAGACTACTAATTAAGGTCCATGGCCTGATCGTTCAAAACCTCATCCCCTGGATTGCCCTGGTTCTTATCGGAGGCGATGAAAATTTTGGTATCTGAAGATACTGGGTCATAAGAACCTCTGACCTGAGCTTCATCTGGCGAGGGTACTACTTGACACCTAATGGCCGTATGTGACCATTGACCCCATTTTGTCAAAATCATAAAAAATGTACATTTTGAAACATTTGAAGTCCTATAATCACCAATCTTTCTCAAAGAACCAGTGCACCAAGGCTCATAGTGGGTGTATGCATATTGACCTCCAGGCATGATAAATTTCTGATTTAATCAAAATTCTGATTTTTTTCATATCTTTTTTTTCCCACGTCAGAACCGATCGAAGCGACGATAAACTCTATTGCCCTTTCATTACCTACCTAGCGGTCTATTGTATTTCATGTATTTTCTTTAAATGAATGACTATTAAGTGAAATCCACTGAAAACTGTGTTATGCTGACGATCAAAGTCCAAACTGAAACAATAATGTGACTTCAACAATTTTGCTTACTAAAATATGAAAGAAGCGGTTTGATTGCAAATTTACTTTTGTCCATTTATGCTTTGTTGGGGGGGGGGGATTACCCATGAATAAAGTCAATGCCAAATAGTCTCTATTGATAATGACAATGTACACAGATGTTAGTGAATTCCTTAACATAACATCATTAGCAGCATTATGTGTAATAATTTGCTTATCATCCAAGTAACCTAACAAATTTCTTAGGAAAGTAGTAATATTATAGGTAGGTATACATTTTGCATTGGGGATTTTGCTATTGATGGATGCATTATACAAGGACCACTCCTGTCTTTTACCTGTGTGAGTAGGGCATGCGTCTGCACTTTACTGGGGAAATCTTACATAAACAAGCTATCGTAATCCCTGCACCATTGCAGACCAAGCACATCTGACATGAGGAGAGAGATGGGGGAATATAAAAGCATTGTTTTTGTACATTGTTGTGAAACACAAGGCATTTGTATGAGGTAATAAGAAGTAGTATGTTGAGGATGTTTTGCTTGAACTATACATAGAGTGATGTGCAAAGGGGAGAGATATAAAGTTCTCAGGGTTAACATCAATTAGATTCAATTCATGTAAAATCTGAGATAATGTATACATTATTTCAAATCAGTAGTATTTCTGATGGATTTAGCAGAAAAAAAATTCTCAAAATTATAAACCCGAAGAAATTCCCTGTACATGCAAGTGAATAGAAAGTGTGTGCCCAAGTGGTAGACGTTTGTTAGATATAATTATGTTCAGTAAAGTTCTCTTGGAAGCTGAAAGGCAAAATTATATACATTTTTGGGCTCCACAGCAGGGTCTTATGTTATCTTGCTGAATATGTATGTGATAAGATAATGGATTTCTGTATGCGATTCTGTATCTCCCTGTGTGCGATGAGGAAACATTAGCTACTACACCAACAAAATGTAACAACCTATGAACTTTAAACTTGGTAAGGTGGTAAAGCATGATGACCTCTGATATTGTATAGTTTTATGTTCAGATATCTGTATGTTAATGAATACTAATGAGCTAATTTGCATATGAACAAAATATCATTCATCTACTCTACCAACAAAATGCAACAACTTGTGCACTGTTTAGAGTTGTAGACTAGGATGACTTTGATGCTTACCACATCCAACCTTTGGGTCATCGCAGGGCAGTGTTGGAATTGACACTCTTTTCCACTGTCAGTTTTATGGACAAGCACCAGTCTCCTCAGCAGTACTACCGAGTGCTCTCAGTTGACCCTCCACCTTAGGCGCTCAGTCAGGTCTCATAAAAAAACAAAAAAAAAAAAAAAAAAACCTGCGGCGCTGTGAAAAATCCCAAGGTCGAACTTGGCCTCCCAACGAAGATTCATTTCTCCCATTCTCTGAAGGTTATGGAACCAACCTTCCTGCTATTGTATAGACAACCAGGACTTGCGATGCTTCAGCAAAGGGAGCTTAACCGCTTTTCTTGGGGCAAATCCATAAGCATTACTAATTAGATACTTGCTGTTACTGCCTTGCATTAGCCTTGACATTAAAAAGCGTACCTTTCTAGTCGTGTCCACACACAGGCTGAACACTCCGGAGGTTCCAACTTTGGAGTGTTGATAAAGTTTTGACCATGTGGATGCATTCAGAGTTTTTATCGAGGGTTAGCAGGGTTTCATCCCCCTTAAAAAAAAAACGTGGGTATTTATAAATGGAAAATCGATAACACTCGAAGTGTGACAGCTCGGGGGGATTAGTGGAGGTGACCTTTCAGAAGGTCTCTTGGTGACAAATTCCTGTGTTTGATATCACGTGCGAAAGTCCACGGCTTTTCCAGTTATGTTGACTTCTGGTCTAAACTCCGATCTGAGAAGTGGTTGAGAATGGTCAGGGGGATGACTTCGAGATGGCCATCGTGTGTACACAATTGGACTGAAGTGAAAATAATTGGATTAATTTTCACCTCCAGAGGTTTCCAAACCCTTGAGTTTTGTGACCATGTGACCATGGCTTCTGAGGACCCGGACAGGCACAATTTTACTATAGATAAATGAATTTAATCAGAAACTTAAGTCCACTTGAGCCATTTTGTGCGGCATTGCCAAGTTGTGTCATGAATAAACAAAAATTTGACACAATATGTGGTTGTGATTACTGCCAGAGACGATCAAATTTAATACCCTATACTGCAAGTCTCCGACGTCACCGATCTTACATATTTTTTTGTGCTACTGTACAGGAAGACAATAGGGATAGCTTTTTCCAGGGCTGTGACCTGGGCCATAAACAAAGGTTAACAAATTGCTCATTTCTACTACACATTGACTGATTAACTTTACCGTGCTTGGTCTCAAGAAGAACCACTCAGGCCCAAGGCCCATATGTTTTGTAAAACAAACCGTGACCATTGATGACCCCTATCGGAACTTTGAACCCATTTGGTTAAAAATCTATAAATAAAACTACATTTCTTGGAACATTTGTACTATGGCACCAAAGTACTAAAAAAGAACCACTGGACAAGACTTATGTGGGAAGTACACAGATTGACCTTACAAAAAAGTTAAATATGTACTGCCCAATCCTCATCAAAATTGTCATGGACCATCCAAAGGACCACCCAATTGTACATCTGTGTGAGATTAAGATCTCTAGGTCAAAGATCACAAGTCATCCATGAAAATGTATTTTTTGTTTCTATTCTTAAAAAACAATTTGCATTATTTTGAGAAATATTCATTAAGCCATTCTAAAATGAAAGTGTAAATCTTTTTGACTCACCCTTGTTTAGTTACGGTTTTTTTTTTTTGTTGGCAAGGTAATATTGTCTCATCAACTAATGGTTGCATCTGATTCACTGATCTTTGACCTTATATACTGGTTTTCAGCTTACAAAATAATAAAACTATAGTCAGATAGCACAAACTATACATGTTAGGAAATCTTGTGACCAACACTAAGAATTCTGATATACTTCAACAAAATTGGATCAGTTTATTCTAATTGTGGGTCATCGCATGTACATGTAATGCATGGTAATTGTTGTGTTCCGGATTCCGGATTTTTTTTATTGGCCATAAATAAAAAAAAAAATCAATTTTTTTTTTCAATTTCTGAGATCAAAGTGTTAATGCTAAAGTAAAAAGCATCAAAAACCCAAGTTTTATGCTTTTTTTATTTTTGTAGTACCCCAAATTTATTTTAGAGAAGGGAGTCTTGTACCCCCAAATCGTGTAAGAAAATACGTGTCCCGGAGCCTTCGCCTGATGCTACGCTAAATTGCCTCATCGGTCTTCATCAATATTTTTGATTTCAGGAAATGGACAAAAACCTCTGTTATCGATCTCTGTAGTATGTTTTTAAAACCCCCAAAATAAAGTGGAAATCCACCAATGACTCCGGCTGGGATCATGGTATTTTTAACCATCAATTCATGAGATGCTGGTTATGACTATCGAGAGCGGGCGTTGTGTTTAATGTCGGCTCTATTTTTCTCTACAGTCGGGGCGGTTATTCGGCATTTCTGACAAAGCTGCCTACTGGGAGTCAGAAACATGGGGAATCTCGATGTTGGGCTTGATTTTTTAAATTTCAGTGACGGTGGAGTCAGTTTGGGTAAACTTTTTGTATCTTTTTGTCAAGTATTTTTGGACATCATTTGATGCCACGCTTGTCGTCCTTCTTACCGAATACTATTGGTTTATGTGTGCGCCTATTAACCGGTTCTAGTGGGGTCCAAGGCAAAATGAAATGGTGTCATGTTCAATATTACCAAAGGGTACCAGGGACTGGTCAAACACAAGTGCAAGTTCATTTGACTTGAGTAGATTTTTAGTGTAAACAAATTTCCTGGATGAAGGTCGTCCGACGGATAATCGAGATGACACAAAAGAAAGATTGTTTTACTTGAGATCAGACTGAGGTATGTTAATAATCGGGTATTTTGCAACAAGTCTCAAAGAATTTTTATTCAGCATAAGTACGTAGAGAGACCCCAAATTTGCCGACTTTAGAACTGCAAAAATATCAAATACCGACCTTAGCAAATTTGGATATCATGGTATCGCCTTTGTGAAGACAAAACCTTTTTTCATTCTGGCATTTAGTTACACTGACTAGGCATAGTGTTTACGGTATGATGGATGAAAAGTTGTGTTTGTTGGTTTTGACGGCAAAGTGGTTAGAATTTTTATTTATGTATATTGGGTATAGTTTGGAGGTGTGGTTGAGAAAATATTTTGGTGTACGCTGAGGAACCTTATCTGGTTGTCATATTAAGTTCTGGTTGGCTGTTTTCGACATGAAGACATTGCGTGGCTGTTACTCTAAACGATGTTCCACCCACGTTGGACCGTTTTAAGGACATTGGAACGGTTGAAAGATGCAGTTCTGGAATTATTAAGTGGTCCTTGAAGTTGAAGACACTTAATATATTACATTTTCTAGATAAATATGATAAACCAAAGAGGGTATCACTTGCGACAGCAGTGGACATACTTCGAATATTTTTAATACCCTTACACTGCGATAATATTTCTATGCGAGTTGAGACGACAAACACGCTGGGCCTTACTTTTGCGGGTGTTTTTTAGATATTACTTTGTGTCAGCCGTGCTCCACTAAATGATTGGCCTAACATTAGACATTTAAAGTTTAATATACCCCACCGCTTCGTTGAAAAGCGGAAAAATGTTGATAAGTGGCTGGTAATGCATTAAATTACTAACGAAATCTTTGGAACCACATCTACCAGAAATTCCTTACATTTTGAACTAGAATATCCTAGTCAAATTTCTTACTTTCTTACATTTTGACTAGAATCTCCTAAAAATCTAAACAAGAGTCAGGGAAATTTGTCAGTAGTAATCCTTATTTTTTTGATCGAGGATATTCCCTCAAAGTGGCCTGGAAACATACGAAAATTAAATAAGCATTTTTTTTTAAAACCCACAATTTTCCCCTCTGCGTACCATTATGCCATGGACCTCTCTATAGCCTTATTAATGTGTTTAACACGGCGTCAATGTATTGCTGTAAAAGAGACTCGTATACGATTGTTTTTTATCGGCTTGCTGCAATACAGAGCATGTAAGGCATTGCCATTGAAGCCCCTGGAGTGTGGAATGTTAACTGTTTAGTGTACTTTGCCGATTAGGGACGCACCATAGACTTCAAGGGGGGGTTTGGAAGTTTGGGTGAGGGCAGTTTTTTTTTTTTTTTTTCGTGTTGGCTTTTGGAGGCAAGTTTTTTTTTTTTTCTTAAGTCATAGCCCTGGATTTTTTTTTTTTGCTTACTTTTGACAGTGTTTTTTCTAATAGTGTGGGGAAAGTTTTTTTTAATGGAAAGTGGGGGACAGTTTTTTTTTTTTTTGCTCATATGGTGGGTAAGTTTTTTTTTTTTAGAAAACCTCCAACCCCCCCTTGAGTCAAATGGTGCGTCCCTTACCTTCACACGTATAGTCAAAAGAATCAATGACCCAAGTTCTCATATTGGGATACATAAGAGTGGCCGCTAATGACCCTGTATGTGCCTTTGACCCCCATTTTGTCAATATATATTATTTTTATTTATGTATTTATTTATTTTTTATTTGGATCTAACACTTTTAAACAACGTGGCACTCAACCAAAAGGAAGTGCGTCCGAAATACATACAAAAACATCACAAAACAAAACCATCAAGAAAGTACCAAAGCAATAAAGTGAGATACCAATATAACAAACCTAAGGGCAAAGCAATTGATCACCCGCTGATACACTCCCGAGTTTTGACGTCGAAAATGGTGTCCATAACATGAAGGAATGGCACACATGATGCCAACATAGAGTGTACCAACATTTCGGGATCAAGAGCCTTCATAACCCCGGTTGGAAATGAATGAAGTTAAAATATAACAAAAACACAAATTACATCAACGAAGAAAGTAAGGAATGATCTAGTTAGGCCGAATAATATCGACCTCAATTTCACGCACGTTGACTATGATTTACCAAAAGTATGAATTATAGAGTAGATAATATTAACATTCCTTTATATTACAACGTATGCCTGAGGTGCCCCAAGCGTGAGCTGGGTATTTTACAGCTAAATTGGCCAGATATAAATCTCCCATATGCTAGAATATTCCATTTTGCAATAAGGTGGTTCTCCAGCTTGCTATATTCGTCAGATCTAATAGAATTAAGAGCAAAACATGTTGAACAAGAAATGTCCTAACATCTTCAATACCTGAGTTACAGATGGTGCACGTACCATCATTATCTGTCGACCAGTGTCTATTCGGCGTTGAGCGGACGCGTGTTTGAGCGCGTTTAAATTTAAGGTTGAGCCGTAGAAGTCAGTTTGGTCCAAAAGATAACTTTCTAAACTTGGGTGATCTTTAATGGTGATATGATCAGCAAGTGAAATACTTAGAACAGTCCCTCTTCACTCCATCAATAGCTGAGCTTTCCATCAGATGCGCTGATTGAATTAGCCAGGTGGATCAATGGGGGTTCCCCCGGTTTCGCACCATTCAAACAATGTCACTTAGGGCTAAATCGCAATTGCTAAGAGCATTGTGAGTGCAGTCCAAAAAATGAAACGCAACTTTGTCGTAAATCACAATCAGACTGAAAAGCATAGTGGGTAAGAGGAGGCTTGGGGCACCGCTGCATTTTCATAGCCAATTACCCTAGGAAGAGGTATTTTTAAGCCTTGTGATATTATGCAATGAAGGCAAGGGAGTCCAACCAGATCGCCATAAAGCGCAGCACGCGGCGTGTTCCGCTATGCCTTTTCAGAATATGTTCCGCGCCCATTTTAACTGGAGAATTTTCAATTCTGTGCTGATCTTGACCCTGGCTATCTACAGTCCCACACAGCGCATGCATAATTGATTGACGGAAGCGCAATCCGTCCTCCACAGGATGTCCCCGTTAATAGACCCGGTTAAAATCTTCACAGTTTATCAATAATGGACTTAATAAAAAAAGAATCAATTAATCTATTCCCTTCTTAACAACCTCAATCAATATGAGTTTGATTCGGGAGATTGCGAGAAATATTAACACTTAAGTATTTATAGGAATCAACTTCCGAAATTAAATTGTCCCCAAGTTTCACAATTTATTGTTGTCAATTCTCTGGCCTGTATTATGACTTGGATTATCGTGATTAAAACTCAACTCCACTTATTGCACAAATCGGCATCTAAGTTTAACCTACTATTAAGTTATTTTTCGTCATTAGCAGTAAAACAACGTCATTTGCCCAAAAGAGGCTCCCCACACAAACATTATGAATTCTAACCCCGATATCGTGAGCCTTAGAAGTAATTTGGTTGATTTCGTTTTATAAAATAGAGATAAAACGCGACAGACACAACCGTGTTCACCCCGTCAGAAACCTTCGAAGAAATCCGTATTAATGTTTCCCAAATTTAACCTGCGCTTTGACTGATCAATAGAGTGTCATCAACCAATCTCCAAATTCTACATCTTAACCCCGTATTCCACGCTGCCGCAAGAAGGCACACTTCTCCATATCATATGTGATATAAATAAATCACTCTGCAACTAAATGCTATGACAAACAAAGGAACCACTGGCCAGGATATTTACTGGTATGCGCAGAGTGACCTATGGTGACCCATGTGCCTTTTTACCCTCTAGTGCCCTATGTGACCTTTGACCCCATATGGTGTCAAAATCTATACTAAAAAAGCGTGCAAAAATTGCTGAGATAGAGTGCCCGAAAGACTCAAACCCCCAAACCAAAAGGTTGCAGTTTTGGCTTTTCATGGTCACTGTGTGGTACAACGCACAATACGTGTGTATTGATTTTTACACAAAGAGGGTTTCCGACTGGATGAGCGAGAAAGCCTACTTGCAATATTGGATTGTTGTCCCGCTGTTCGTGTCCCAGTACATTGTAGTGCCCATTGAAAAAAACAAAACTGCAATTTTGGTTTTGGGGGTTTGGCAATCTTCGGCGTTCTATCTCATCCATTTTCTGCACGTTTTTTTTACAAGCCAGTTATTAAATGAAGCGCAAGACCCTAGACAATAAAATGTAATTTCGAAAACTTTCAAAATGGTAGGACTTTGAACACAATACTGATCGAAAAACATGTCGAGATACTTTTTGTGCCAGGAGTACACCGCATAAACGGATCCCAAATTACCGGTGCATGTTTCATATCTCATTACCCTAGAGCGGTATTTAGCCTTGTGATATTATGGCAATGAGGAAAGGGGAGATCCCAACCAAGATTCGCCATAAGCGCAGTCACGCGTCGTGTTCGCGATCTTTTCCAATATGTCGCGCATTTGGTAACTTGGAGATTTTCAATTCTGTTCTGATCTGACTGGCTATTACAAGTTCCACAATGCGCAGCCATATTGATTGAACGGAAGCGCAAGCGTCCTCCACAGGATGTCCCCGTATAACCCGGTTGAAAATCGTCACAGTTTGAATCATGCTTAATCTAAGCCATTATCTATTCCCCTTCTTAACAACCTTCAATCAATATGAGTGTGATCGAGAGAATTGCGAGAAAATATTACACCTACTTATTTATAGGAATCAACTTCCGAAATTAAATTGTCCCCAAGTTTCCACAATTTATTTGTTTGCAATTCTCTGGCCTGTAATTAGGACTTTGGACTTATCGTGATTAACAACTCAACTTCCACTTATTGGCAAATCGGCATCTAAGTTTTAACATACTTTAAGTTATTTTCGTCATTATCCAGTAAAACACGTCGTCTGCCCAAAAGAGGCTCCCCACACAAACATTATGAATTCTAACCCCGATATCGTGAGGCCTTGAGTAATTTGGTGAATTGTTTGATAAAAATAGAGAAAATAAACCCGGCGACAGGACACAACCTTGTTTCAGTCACCACCCCGTCAGAAACTTCGAAAAATCCGTATTAATGTTCCCAAAAATTTTAACCTGCGCTTGAATTATCATAGAGTGAATCAACCAATCCCCCAAATTCTAGAATCTACTCTTAACCCGTATTCCACTTTTTTTTTTGGGCCCACAAGAATTCCCATCTCTCATATAAATGTGATATAATAAATCACTTCTGCAATCCTGCAACTAAAATGCTAGACAAACTAAAGTACCCACTGGTCCAGGACTTTTTACTGGTATGCGCATAATGACCTAGGTGACCCATGTGCCCTTTTTACCTCTAGTGGCCCTATGTGACCTTTGACCCCTATGGTCAAAATCTAACTAAAAAAGCTTTCAAAAATGGCTGAGATAGAGAGTGCCCGAAAGACGCAAACCCCCCAAACCCAAAATTTCAGTTTTGGCTTTTTCAATTGTCACTGTGGTGGGTACAACGCACAATACGTGTGTATTTGATTTTACCCAAAAGGTTTTCCGACTGAATGCGCGTGTAAGCCTACTTGCAAAATTGATTGTGGTCAGCGTGTTCGTGTCACAGTACACTGTAGTGCCATTGAACAAACAAAAACTGCAACTTTGGTTGGGGGTTTGCATCTTTCGGGGCTTTCTATCTCAGCCATTTCTGCACGGTTTTTTACAGCAAGATAAATGAAGAGCAAGACCGAGCAATAAATGTATATTCGAAAACTTCAAAAGTAGGACTTGGACACAATCTGATCGAAAAAACTGTCGAGATACTTTTGTGGGCAGGTGACACCGCATAGCACAGCTCCAATTACGCGGTGCTTCAATACAGAGGGATCTATTTACCCGGATCTACAAAAAAGGAAAATGGCAGCTTCCACAGTGATTCGTCGTTTGGGATCTTTAGGATATTCAACTGCTTTATTAACCATCAATTCATTGATGGTTATTGCTATCGAGAGCGCATGTTCTTATTTTCTCTACTTGTCGGGCGTTTTATTTGCATTTTGACGAAAAGCTGCCTAGCTGGAGTCGGACAAATGGGGAATCTCGTGTTGGGCTTGATTTTTTTAATTTCAGTGACGGAGTCAGTTTGCGTAACCTTTGTATCTTGTGTAAAGTTTTGGACATAATTGATTGCGCGCTGTCGTCTTTCTTACTGGGAATGCTATTGGTATGTGTACACCTATTAACCGGTTCTAGTGGGGTCTTCTGGCGAAAATGAAATGGTGATGTGTTACCCATATCTACCCAAGCAGCAAGGGCTTACAGGGACTGAGGTCAAAACACAAGTGGCCAGTTCATTGACTTGAGTAAGATTAATGTAAACAAACAGACCACATCAAACCAATTTTTGCAGCCCTTGAATTTTAACATGGGAATGTGGGGAAATAATGTGTTAAATGACTTAAAACTTGGGTTATAATGAGACATGATAATTAATAAATATTTAAAGTTAACTGTATGCGTATCAAGAAGAGGGCCTACTTGGAAATTTAACAAAATAACTAAGATATGTTAAAAAATAGTTTGTTCAAATATTACCTCTTCCTGAGGTAAGTGTGACCATGGGACTGTTAGTTAGTAAGGTCAAATGCTAAAGTGCTACAACTGATTGTAACTTTCAATGTCAATAGTTTAAAGGTTACTTGAAAGATGTATAACAGATGATCAAGACGCCCTTTAACTAGGTTATATCGGGTATTTTGCAACCAAGTCTCAAAGACTTTTCAGCAAATGTACGAAGAGAGACCCAAATTTGCCTACATTAGGTGTAGCTGTGTCTTAAATGTAACAAATTACTCCATTGGTGCAAAGGATAGGCCTAAAAGATAATGAACTGTTGTGATGGGCAGTTTGCCTTTTGGAATATTGCCATCATGATGACTATTAATGCAAAAGTGTTAGGTTATATTATTTTAGTGCCTGGTTGTGACGTTCCTAAAGGGGGCTGTCAGACGGCGGAGCCCTGTCAATTTTTTCGGGAAAGCTAATTTTAAAGAGCTCTATCTCATGATGCAGTTTCATGTTTGTAGATGGCTTCCGTTTTTTCAAGTTATGAGCTTTAAAGTTGACTTTACTTCACACTCTTTCTAATTTGCAATATTTTTTTAAATCTCAATATGCGACTTAGTTCCTGCTGACAGTTACTTAAATGGGGGTGTCATACGGCGGAGCCCTGTCAATTTTTGCGGGAAAGTTTATTTTAAAGAGCTCTATATCATGATGCAGTTCATAAAAACCCTTATGTAGGTTCTACGTTTTTTCAAGGTACGAACCTTTTGAAGTTGACTTTACTTCAACTTTCATGTCATCTTTTAAAAAATGGCAAATGGACTAAGTTCCTACTGAAGTTCCTTAAATTGGAAGCTTTCAATTATTTAAGCTCAGATATGTTAATTATGACCTAATATGTTGAGGAAAGTTTGAAAATTTTAAAAAAAAAATCTCCCTGATTCAAGGCAAATCTCCTGATTCCAAGATCAAATCTCCTGATTCAAAATCTCAATGTTGGCAGGGCTCTGGAAAGGTCATTTAGGGGTCGTATGGGATAACTTGGCCGTGCTTTGAGGGGCAAGGGTCAATTTTGGTGTCAAAGGTCATCCAGGGGTCGTTATCGGGCTTGATATATGGATATGAGTTTTGGTATGTGTAGTTTTGCCATACAAGTTTTGTGATCACGTTGCGAGGGGTCATTTGGGGGTCAAAAGGGAACATCTCAGGGATCTGTTGTTTTGGGTTTAAGGCTTGGCCGTGCTTGTAGTATGGATATTGAGGTTTGATGATGGTGGTAGAGTTCAACCGTACGAGTTTTCTGTGGACCATTTTGCAAGGGGTCATTTGGGGTCAAAGGTTCATCAAGGGGGTTATCAGGGAAACCTTGGCAGCTTTGATAATGGATAAGATTTTTGTATGGTGGTGTTTTGCCGTACGAGTTTTGTGTACGTTTTCGAGGGGTCATTTTGGTGCCAAAGGTCATCCAGGGGTCATTATCTGGTAACTTGGCCGTGCATTGATATATGGATATGAGTTTTGGATGGTGGTAGGTTTTGCCATACAAGTTTGGTGATCACGTTTTGAGGGGTCATTTGGGGTCAAAGGTCATTCAGTTGATCGTTTTTGGTAGCTTGGCCGTAGCTTTACGTATGAGTTTTGATGTGGTGGTAGTTTCAACGTACGAGTTTTGTGGTCACGCTTTCAAGGGGGCATTTTTGGATTCAAAGGTTCATCCAGGGGTCCGTTATCGGGTACTTGGGCGTGCTTTGACGCATGGATAGTGAGTTTGGTATGTCGGTAGAGGTTCGCCGTACGGGTTTTGTGGTCAAGTTTTCGAGGGGTTATTGGGGCTCAAAAGCGATGTAGGGGCCATTATGGTAACGTGGCCGTGTTTTCATAACCATGCTTTGACGTATGGAATGAAGCACCTGGGGCGCATAATTAGGTAAAATACATTCAGTATACTCATTAGCAGGATGCTCCGACTAGGGGTAATTCGGGGTCATCAAGATCAAAGGTCAAATGGGGTAACCATTGGGTTGGTGTATGGACATGAAACTTGATGCCAAATAATCTTTAAGGTCACACAAAAAGGTCATCCAGGGTCATTCAAGGTCAAAGGAGGTCAAATTGGGTTAAAATTTAGTATCCAGTGTGAAACTTGGTGGGTGGGCGATTGTTGATGAAAATTTTAAAGCTATGACAAGGTCATCAGGGGGTTATTCAAGGTCAATGGAACCACAAAACCCGAGGTTCATTCAATCCAGGTGATCGCAAATACACAGGTGATTGCCAAATCCAGGGACCGCCTAGTAAAATATATTAAAGAAACACGAGTCTCAAATCTTATGGATGCACAGAATGACCACTTATGGCCCATATGCCCTTTTGACCCAAGGACCCTACTTGACCTTTGACCCCAACATCAAAACAGTCTTCCAAGTGAGTTATATAGCCACCAACCTTGCTCAGATAAACCATGGCCAAGACCCCATGCTATATTCAATTGAACTGTAATGACCCTACAGGACCTATGAACCCCACAAAACTATGCATTCCAACCACCAATTGATGGGTTCTGCATAATTGATGCACTCGTTTTGGATAAAACAGAACATAGGTAAGTACAAACAACATTTTATGGTTTAAGATGATAGTTATGATCGAATGCAAAGACGGTAACCCGTTACGAACGATTTAGTGCAAGAATGGACATTTCCGTGAAGCGCAAATTCGGCAGTCGTTAACTTGTTATGGAACCCCAGTTAAACGAAAAATACAGACCATGAGTGTAAACGGATAGGAAATTAAACGGTAACTCACGCTATATTTATGACCGTTTTTCTCCCGACTTTCGAGGGACCAGAACAAGCAATATTTTTAATATTTAACCATTTCAAACTTGCTATAGGCCTATGCTGTGTCAAAGTTCAAGTGTAACAAATTAACTCCAGTGGTGCAAATTGATATGCCTACAAGATAATGAACATGTTGTGATTGCGGTTTGAATGTTGATATTGCTCATCATTGCTATAATGCAAAAGTGTAAGTTATAATTATTTTAGTGCCTGGTTGTGGACTTTGTTCCACTGACCAGTTCCCTAAACAGGGGCTGTCAGACGGCGGAGCCCTGTCAATTTTTTTGGAAGCTTTATTTTAAAGAGCTGATCTCATGATGCAGTTCATAAATATGTAGGTGGCTACGTTTTCAAGTTACGAACCGTTCACGTGGACTTTTACTTCAACCTTCAGTAATTCTTTAAAAAAATCCAAATGGACTAAGTTACTGTGACAGTTCCTTAACCCTCTTAGTACACCAAAAGGCAGCATTTTATAATTACCTGCCACATGTTTGCTCGAGATATCGTTCAATTGAGCACAGAAGTTGTAAATGTGGAAGCTTTCAAGTGATCTTTAAGACAGTACTTGGCTTGTCTCCATCTTGAGGACATAGGTATTACACTTAAAATGCCCTCCACTAAATAAAAAAAAAATCTCCATGATTAGAATCAATCTCCCTGATTCCAAGATAAATCTCCCTGATTCCAAGATTCAAATCTCCCTGAATTCCAAATCTCAATGTTGGCAGCTCTGCAAAGGTACATTCAGGGGTCGTTATGGGATAACTTGGCCGTGCTTTGAGTATGGATATGAGTTTTAGTATGGTGGTAGAATTCACCGTCGAGTTTTTTGTGGAGCACATTGTCGAGGGGTCATTTGGGGTCAAAGGTCAATCCAGGCCGTTATCCGGATAACTTGGCTGTGCTTGGATATATGGTTAAGAGTTTTGGTATGGTGGTAGTTTTGCAGTACGAGTTTTGTGGTCACATTTTCGAGGGGTCATTTTGGGGTCAAAGGTCATCAAGGGCCGTTACCTAGGATAACTTGGCTGTCTTTGATATGGATAGAGTTTTGGTATGGTGTAGTTTTGCCGTACGAGTTTTGTGGTCACGTTTTCGAGGGGTATTTGGGGTCAAGGTCATTCAGGGGTCGTTTCGGTAGCTTGGCCGTGCTTTACGTATGGATGTGAGTTTTGGTGGTGGTAGAGTTTCCGCGTACATGTTTTGTGTCACGTTTTGAGGGAGCATTTTGAATTCAAAGGTCATCCAGGGGTCGTATCGGGTAACTGGCCGTGCTTTGAAGTATGATATGAGTTTTGGTATGTTGGTAGATTTCACAGTACCACGTTTGTGGTGAACGTTTTCGAGGGGTTATTTGGGGTCAAAGTCATGAAGGGCATTATCGGGTAACTTGGCGTGCTTTGATACAAATGCTTGACGTATGGATATGACGCACCATGGGCACTAATTAGGTCGAAAACATCAGTATACTAATCTAGTGGGTATGTCAGCTAGGGGAATTAGGGGTCATTCAAGGGTCAAAGGCAAATGAGGTAAACATTGGGTTGGTGTATGGACATGAAATGAGGGTGGGTTGAGTGTGATGCACAAATCTTAAAGGTCACAACAAGTCATCGGGTCATCAAGGTCACAGGAGGTCAAATGGGTGTAACTTTAGTATCCAGGAGAACTTGGTGGGTTGGGGGCGATGTTGATGAAGAAATTATAGCTCAGCAGGACATCAGGGTCGTTCAAGGTCAAATGAACGCAAAACCCGAGGGTCAATTCAATCCAGGTGATCGCAAAACAACAGGTGATGGACAAATCCAAGGGGACCGCCTAGTAAAATACTATTAAAGAACACCGGGTCAAGAACTCTTATGGTATGCACGACGGTCCTCTTATGCCCATATCGCCCTTTTGACATCCAATGACCTACTTGACCCTTTGACCCCAACATATCAAAACATTCTTCCAAGTGTAGAGCCACAACTTGACTCAAGATAACACTGGCCAAGACCCATGGGCTATATGTCAGTTGACCTGTATGCCCTACATGACCTATGACCCACAAAACTATGCCATTCCCTAACCATCCCAATTGATGGTTACTGCATCATTGATGCACTCGTTGTATAAGTCATCCTTAGGATGTTGAGGACAAGATGTCGGCAGGTTTTCTGATTCAAGGCTACTCATTTAAATTGCGATTTCTTACACTTTTTTTGTTCAATCTTTTAAGAATTGAACTTGACTTTGAGCTTAAAGGTGCAAACAACAGATTCACAAATCAGGTGTACCTTAAAATTTGAAACTAGTTTTTTGCACTTATTAAAGCTTGTCCACCAAAAACAATCTCTCTGAAAGGATAAAGTGAGAAATGTTTCTCTGTACAAAGAATTAGAAATTTCTAATTTTGTTTTGGGGGAAATACAAAGTTCAGCCCCAAGTTGTATATTGAATATAAAGCAAATGAAAATAGGCCTATTTATTTTTTTCAACATTTCTGTAGCCAAAATGCAAGGTAATAAAATTGAGTGTGTAATCTATATAAAATCACTTTCATATTGACATTATTGATGTCTCTAAATCTCTCGTTGCACTTTTTAAATGGCAGATTTTTCTTCAAAATCTTTGAAAATGCCTATTAAATGGTAATAGATAGAAATATCATCGCCAGGCAACAGCTTGCTAAGGTCCGTAATCTGGAAATTTGCAGAGGCCTGGATGCATTGGGACTTAATTGCAATTTAGCTGCAAAGGCAAAAGTATATAAGCTTTTATGCCTATATAAATATGACACCTGATTTCTTGGAAATACCCATGTAACTGTACCCTTGGCAAGCAAAATGCTAAAGGTTCTGCTTGGATTGGGGGAATATTTTGAGAAGGACTTAGTTTTGTGCTTTACAATAAAAAGTTTCACTGAAGTTAATACATACATAGTAAATAAGTAGTATTTTACTGCAGAGAGCCAATCTCTGATTTTAATCGGAAATCCGATTTTAGCTTCATGAGTGAAGCTACTCTAATCGTACCGATTCGGCAGAGCGGGCGAAAAAGTCTAGGATATCTACGTTGCCCTCGATTGAGCATATTTGTCAAAATTGGTCTTTTTGTTGATGTGAAAGTGGCGATGTGCTCTTCAGCTGAATGAATTTCGTAAGCCAAATCGGCCTAGAAGTGTGTTAGTTTCCCGTGTGTTTTTGTGTTTGTCGAATGTGTAACCCCGTCCCAAGATATTCAGCGTCAATTACTCACGTATGTGTTTGTTGTAGTAGCGACGGCGGCCGTCGAAGCGCGATTTTTTAATAGCGAAACCTGGATAAAATATTACGTTCGAAACAACACGAGAAAAGGAATCAGTCACTGATTTGCCATTGTACTGTGATTATATTACGTTTAGTACAAATCCATTCGTACAAGGATGTAAGCGCATCGTCTGTTATGAATTTGCAGCAGGCGTTTGTAAATTGAATATTTATGTGGGCGCATACCAAGGTTGTGTTAGGGGAGGTTCACACTCCCCCTTGTCCATGCGCATGTGCGATAGATCTGGCAATATTGTTTTATTTCGGATTTGTGCCTATGTTTTTTGGTATAAAAAATGTTAGTTTTATTTATTAATAGATTATTTTTATCTTTGTAGAGGGAGTTTGTTATGATATTTTTATTTACTTTGTAGTGTTTTGTGTTCATGTATTCGGAAGGGGGAGTTTGTGGCGATTTAATCTTTTTTTATTTGTAATGGTATGTTCGGCTCAGGCTGTTGGCATGCTGACAACATGTTCCCGGGGCTGATTGCCCCCTTTAACATCCTCGAGTTTATAAAGGTCGGGGCTACGAAAGGAGAATAACCATTAAATTTAAAAGGGTTGTTTGATCAGTTATAGGATAATAATAATAATAGGATGGAAAGGGTCGATTCGAAATAAATGTTTATTTAGGATCATGGGTCTGCATGAGTTATTATGTTCTATGTATTATACGTCATGGTACTATAGTAATGGCTTTTATTTTTTTTTTTGTTACGTTGAATTGAGGTTTGCAAGATGTACAAAGTTTCGTTCTTGTTTGGTGCTTATGTATATCCCTAACTAGGCAATGGGTGCTCCGAATTTTGCATTTATCCCTTGTTGCTCTATCTCAGAGTGGTCATTGGTCCCAATTTTGCCCAAGGTCACAGAAACACACGTGACCCCCGTGAGGTCGGCATAACAACACGAAAAAAGCCAAAACACGGGAATTGATAAACATTCGTGTATGGACATGGACATGTTTGTTAAATATTTAGCAATCATTTCATGTTTATTTAAGTTAAAATAGATGCACATTTCCCGAATAGTGTTGCATGTAATTGTGCATTAAAAACGAACGATGGAATATGTACAATGCAAGCTATATGTTATCAATTCAACCGAGTAGCGTGGGATGGGAACCTTTTCCACCTGGAAAATGCAACCAAAACCCCACTCCAGCCCCGTGGATACAGTCTTTAGCAGAGCCGAGTTGGCATAGCTGTTACTATGGGACAGCTTCTGTCAATTGCCAGTTTTATACACCTTAATTTTGTTGATGAGTGTGGTTGGGATTCTTGTACAAAAACTTCATTATAAAAAAGTCCAGTGTGAAACCCGGGGTGTAAACAATATGATATTTTAAAGTTATTATCGAACAAACAATTCACGAAAATGTGCAAAAAAGCGACCCAATTCCCTTGTCCAGGCGCAAGTTACAAATACCAAATACCATATTTACAGGCCGTGTACTTGCAAAGACACCGCAAGGCCGTTAATGAATAACGCGCGACAAATTCCATACTGTTTCAAGCATGGGCAAATACGAAGCAGAAATTTATTGCTTTAAAACTTGTGTATGACAAAAACAGTGTTCTCGGCCCTTTGAGTTGTATAATATATCGCGCCAGTATACGGCTCAGAAGAAATCACGCGTAATTTTTTGACGACGTGGATAGTTTGTAGTAGGATTCTCCTAATTACGTCACCTAGGGCTTCCCCGTTATTTTACAATCACGGCAAAGGGAGGTGGGGGGGGGGGTTGCAGGGTAGGTAATATTTTCCGGCAGTCGTATCAAATCGTGCGAACCACACTGGGTCCCGGGGGGGTTACTTGGGTTTGTTGGGTCCCATGCTCGTTCCAAAAAAGGAGGGACTAGCTGCAAATGCGGGACTACGCTAGGGGAGTATCAAAATTCACAATAATCAAGTTCTAGTCCCGGCTGGGGGTATCAAATCAGTTGTGATTGTGATGTTCAATGATACAAAGCGAAAAATTAAACTTAAATACCAGCAAAAATAAACCCAAAGTGTAATTTCTTCAGTAGCACACTCTGTCAATTTCTTTTGATTTAGAATTTTTAAGGTATAATTTTATTCACATATTTCGAAACAGGTCCGCAAGGGTAGAATTCACTGCAAAATTGTCCTCCCTCTCCCCCCAGTTAGCGCGGTATATTTTCACTGAAAATTGCAAAAAAATGGTCCCGTTAGGGGTATATTTTACACTGAAATTGGTCCCGTTAGGGGTCACCTCAGAAACCCTGGAACGAGCATGGGTACCCAACAATACCCCTGAGAACCCCCCCCCCGGGCAATGGGTCGGATGATTTCATCAAGGTTCATTCTATCACAGCCAAGCTTCCCAGTTAGACCTGTTATCGTCATTCGACGCAAAATCTGCTCCTTTCCATAGTGCTCCCTGCATAAATAAAAGTAGTATGAATTCTAGAGTCATTTTCAAGGGAAAATCAAGATAAAAGTGCGAGTTTGTAAGTTTCATTACTTTAATAATTTAGCATAAAACAAGCACAATGCGACAGCTGCCCCAAAATTGGGTGAAGAGGTTTGCTGGTTTCTGAAAAAATGTGTAAGTCCATTGTATAGAATGTTGAAGAAGAAGAGAGCGGAACATTCAGGGGCAAGAGTGGAAAAAAACCCGTCACGTCATCCAGAGGCACGGCCGGCGGATTCCCCACTGACATGAGGTCAGTGGGATTCCCACGTGGTAAGTACATGTAGCGTAAATTATAATCGGATGTATGCAAAGGCCTCAAAAGCTACTCAGAATGAGACAGTAAATAGCTTGAAAAATTGGCAGAAAACTGTGTATCCGTTGGTGTAAAATCATTTAAATGCATACATGTCTCTAGTCTTGCTCTGAATTTTTTTGCAGAGAAGATTCACCTTCAAGTTTGGAGCTTGCTTTACTTTCGGTTCTCTCAAAATAACGTAAACATTGTGTTGAATCAGAACGTGGGACAGTCCACCTGTCCGCGGCAGTCCCCGGGGCTCCAGGTCATGAACCCCGAGGCGTTGTGACTTGAACGAACATGGTTCTACCTCAGAGTGTGTGAAATCTTTGTACATGCTAGACTGCTGCTCTTATGGCTGTAGTAACATTCAATAAACTCGATTCCTTCCAATTGTATTGACTTTTAGCTCATGAAATGTATTTTGAATTAAAATGAGTGAATATAAACAAACTTAAAACACGGAAAGGCTCATTACATGACAGATGATCGATCATTCAGGGACAGGTCACAGACAAAAAATATAGGTATGAAAAAAATAAAAGCCGACGCAAGTGTAATAAATGTCGGGTCGTATCTTATGGTATAAAGAGCGTTGAGACCATGCGGAGTAACAATTTTAGACCGGGGATTACGCCTGCAAGCTAAAATGAAATATTATTTACTTGTTAAAACATATGGAAGGAATGGCAACTATAGAATAGTGTCACATTTCTTGGTAGAAACTGTGTAATAAAAGTAACGGGAGACGGACCAATTGGAAATGAAAGGCGGGAGGACTCGGGTGTTGTGCGCAATACTTCGGGTTGCATTTATGACAGGGATAGACGCCCTGAGGCCGATCATTGATTGTGTTCAATTAACTGGGGAGAAACTATATACCGGTAAAATACCGGTATTAAATTGTCGGTATATCGGTTTGCGGTATTTGAGTTACGATTCTGCCTAATTGATGTTGGTGACTCAGTTGACCTTTGCCCGCTTGATATTCAGTGACCCTTCAAGTCGTCAGAATTTGAAAATTCCTTGGTGTATCCACATAGGCCTATGTCGATCGATTTGTGACTCGTAGCTAAAATGACCATTTGGGTAGTATCCTACATGTTGGTGACCTCCATGTGATTTAAAATGGTCAGAATGATAACATTGCCACGGTACGGTATCCACCATATGTTGACGATTTATAGACAACTTAGATTAAATGCCATGTGGGTAGTGCCCCACAGGTTGGTGACCTCATGTACCCTTGTGACCTGTGTGAACTTAAATGTTCAGAATTATAAAACATGCCTGGTGTATCCAAATATCGAGCAGATTTTATGACACTTAGATACAGTGGCCCCTTGGGTAGTGTACCACATTTATTGACTTATGTACCCTTGTGACATCATGTGACCTTAAAATGAAATGATCAGAATTATAACATGCTGGGTGTACAACATCATGTCGATCGGATTTTCAGGACCACTAGATACATTAGCCCTTGGTGTTGTCCCACATGTTGGTGACCTGGTGTGACCTTAAATGGTCAGAAGTAGAAAATTGCTGGTGTTCCACATAATGTCGATCGATTTATGACACTAAATAAATGACCCTTGGGTTAGTGTCCTATATGTGGGACCTCATGTGACCTAGTGTAACCTTAAAATGGTCAGAATTATAAAAGAATTGGTGTATCCACATATGCCTATCGATTTCTATGCCACTTAGATAGAATGACCCTTGGGTGTTACTACATGTTGGTGACGTCAATTGACCTTAAATGGTCAGAATTATAAAATTGATTGGTGTATCCACATATTCATCATTTACCCCCCCTTGACACTTAGGTACAGTGGCCCTTGGGTAGGGTCCCCAAATGTCGTTGCCCTTGTATGACACTAAAATGGTCAGAATTATGAAATTGTAGGTGTATCCACAGATGTGATCGATTTTCATGACACTTAGATACAGTGGCCTGGGTAGGGTCCCACATGTTGATGACCTCATGTGATCTTGTGACCTTAAACATGGTCAGAATTATAAATTGCTTAGTGTGTCAACATATGTCGATCGATTTCTATGACCCTTAGATAGACTGACCCTTGGTAAGTGTCCCACATGTTGGTTGCCTCATGTGACCTGAATATGATTAGAAGTATAAAATTGTTAGGTGTATCCAATAGTCGATCGATTCTTTGACACTTAGATAGAATGACCCTTGGGTGTGTCCACATGTTGGTGACCTCATGTGACCCTAAATTGATCAGAATTATAAAAATTGCTGGTGTTTCCCCATATGTTGATCGATTCTATGATACTAAGAAGATGACCCTTGGGTAGTGTCCCACATTTTTTTGACCTCATTTGACCTTAAATGGTCAGAATGAGGAAAGTGCTTGGTGTATCCACATATGTTGATCGATTTCATGACACTTGATACAGTGGCCCTTGGGTAGCGTCCCACATGTTGATGACCTCATGGACATTTGTGACCTATGCGACTTAAAATGGTCAGAAATTATAAAATTGCTTGGTGTATCATATATGTCGATCAATTTCATGACCTTAGATACATTGGCCCTTGGGTCGTGTCCAACATGTATGTGACCTCATGTGGCCTGAAAATGGTCAGAATTATATATTGCTTGAATCATCCACATGTCGATCATACATGTTGCGCTGACCCTCATGTAACCTCGTGTGACCTTAAAATGGTCAGATTATAAATGTTTGGTTGTCTCACATATGTTATCGATTTATTATGGCACTTAGATAAATTCCCACATGTTGGTGACCTCCATGTGCCTTAAATTGATCAGAATTATAACAATGGATTGGTGTATCCACATACGTGATCGTTTCTATGACACTAAGATCTAATGACCTTGGTTAGTTTCCAACATGTTGGTGACCTCATGTGACCTTTATGACTTCATGTGACCTGAAAATGGTCAGAATTATTAA
>JAMKCH010034950.1:0-15883 GCA_023653785.1 Ophioderma brevispina
TTTTTGTTTGTAGGCAGCATAAGAAATCTTTTTGGCTCGAATTTCCAATAAAATCATTTCAAATAATAATTGGAATCACTTATGTAAATTGAATATCTTTGGGAAACCTAAACTCCAGTTGAGTTCTGCAGTATGGTGTTGCTGCGTAGTTTCCCCCAACCTCTTTTAATATTTTTCTTTACTAAATTACCAATTTATGCTTTTAAAAGAGCATTGTTGAACTTCCAGTAGCCCTGTCCATCTCAATATCACTAAGTCGAACTATTTATGTCTACTAGGAATGGTCCGTGCGATTCCTGAGAAGATAGCACACTTGCGACACTTTGCATTCAGTTTTGATTGAATCAAAAAGAAATCGAGAACGTGCCTGTTTTTGAGAATCGTGTTGCCGCTGTGTACGTACGGTAATTCTGGTTTTTAGTGCGCCTATATCTATTAAGTTCATGCCTAGCATATTCCAACTACTTCTCTTTTTAGCATTGGGGTTATTTCTCTTACCATGATTATAGTGTATCAAGGGTTTCTCCTAACCAGATTCCTCCCACATTATACTTAGTTATTGTCATTTCATTAAACATCATACATATTATTGTAAACCTCTCTGGTTTATCTAAATTAGAGATGGACCCGAATATTAACCATTGTTATCGCTATAATCATTTATCTCAAGGTCTATTGCTATCATATTTCCTTCGTTTATCATCTCCGCCTTTTTGGGTCCTTTGGTTTATAGTTGAGGGGGTCTTTGTTTTTATTTGATGGGTCCTTTGTTTTAATAACCACAACATAAAAAGTAAGTCCCCCCAACAAAGAACCTCCTGTAATTTTCCAGGATATCTGTTTTTTGAAGATGGAACCTAGTAAAGGTTATAGCTATGGGTTTTTAAGGGAAGCGGTGTTGTGAAATGAGAGAATCCCTGACTTCCACGGCTGAATGAGCACAAATTAAACACAAATGAGCCCCTTTTAAAATTGTACGAGTGGTTTCATGTCCTTTCACTGAGTTACACATGTATGGACTGCGGATTGAAAAAATCCCCGCCAAGGTTGCGCCATGCATGTCAACTGAATCACATTACACTCGGTCACCTGGTGAGGCATAAAATGATGAATGCGTCCATCCATGGATACTGGGCTCATTCGATTACTATTATAATGGTGGTAAACACATTCAATACAAAAAGTACCTGGTATAAAAAAAATATAGATCTAAATACACCAATAAATTTCTTCCTGGCCCACAGTGGACAGCTCACTAACTACACCACCACCACAAAGCATACAGTATAAACATGAAAATTTAAGTCCAAACTGGATTGCAATAATTATCATCCCTAGGTTATCTGTCCAGGATAGGCTTGCAACTGGCCTGTTGGAAGCTGGCACGCCTGTCATCATCATCATGATTGTGACGTTTTTTGCAATTTTTAGAGATGCCTCATTTTTTTTCTTTATTTTGGTGCTCATTCGGCCGGGTCGTGCGGCCGGCCGTGAAGTAACGCGCTTCCCCCCTCCCATTTCATCACAACACAGCTCCTAAGCAGCCATAGCTATAACCGTTACTAGGTTTCATCTTTCAAAAAACGGTATCCCGGAAATTACAGTAGGTTCTTTTTTGGGTGGGACTTACTTTGATGTGTGTTTAAGTTGAGGATGTCTTTGTTTTGTATTGAGGCTGGTCTTTGTTTATAGTTGGTGCGGGGTCCTTCCCTTATAGTTGAGGGGTTACTTGCTTTTTTAGTTGAAGGGTCTTTGTTTTATAGTTGAGGGGGTCTTTGTTTTATATTGAGGGGCTTGTTTTATAGTTGATGCCGTCTTTGTTTTTGATAGTTTGAGGGGATCTTTTTGTTTTTAGTTGAGGTGGAGTTTATGTTTTTATAAGTTTGAGTACTCTTTGGTTTTATAGTGAGGGGGGTCTTTGTGTTTTAGGTTAGGCTTGGTTTTTGTTTATAGTGAGGGGTCTTTGTTTTATAGTTGAGGGGGTCTTTGTTTTTATACAGTTGAGGGGGTCTTTGTTTTATAGTTGAGAGGGTCCTTTTGTTATTATAGTTGAAGGGGTCTTTGTTTAAGAGTTTGAAGGGTCTTTTGTTTTCTATATTTTAGTAGGTCTTTGTTCTTATAGTTGGGGGGTCTTTGTTTTAATAGTTTAGGGGGGGTCTTTGTTTATAGTTAGCCGTGTCTTTGTTTATAGTTGAGGGGGCTTGGCCTTATAAGCTTTGGCGATTTTTTTATAGTTTAGGGGTCTTTGTTATAGTTAGGGGTTCTTTGTTTTATAGTTCCGGGGTCTTTGTTTTATAGTTGAGGGTTCTTGTTTTTATAGTTGAGGATGGCTTTGTTTTGGGTAGTTGAGAGGGGGTCTTGTTTTTTATAGTTAGGGGCGGGTCTTTGTTTTATAGTTAGTGTTGGGTACACAATTTGTTGATTATAATAACCAACACCACTCGTCCATTTCTTCGATCAGTTGCGGCGTACCCTCAAGGCTCAATTCTAGGACCTCTTTTATTTCTACTTATATTGAATGACCTCCCTCAGTGCTCTCCGAATCTTCAATTTATTATGTTCGCAGATGACACTAATTATTTTTTGTAATTCTAACAAAGAACATAAATACTTGATCAACCTTAAACAAAGAAGTAACCCTATATCTAAATTGGTTTAAAATAAATAAACTTTCTCTAAACAATTAAAAAAAACTAATTTTTGGTATTCCGAAAATAAACCCACACAACCCTTTACCAGCCAAATGATATTAACATTATTATCGACAATAAACCACTTGAACAAGTAAACCACTAAATTTTTAGGCGTATTAATTGATGATGATATTTCTTGGAATCAACACACTTCACATGTTACTAAATATTTCTAAATACAAGGTAATCATCAAAAGTTAAACCCTTTTCTGCCCCTTGATTCACCGACCACCTTATATAATACGCTCGTCTTCCCTTACATCAACTACTGTGCCATTATCTGGCAGAAGAAACAATTCTAATCTTCAGTCTATTTTTTTAATGCAAACAAAGATCATACGTTCTTGTACTAATTCCTTTGGTTAGCCATACAGACCCCTCTTTCTCTGTTTCTCCTCCATGCCTACGCTCAAAATTTATGACATTTTACGTCTTCCTCCCAGACTGACTGCCCAGTTATGTATAAATACGGCATCATGCCTACTTCCTCCAAATATCTTAGATGATCATTTGTCTTGACATACATAAATTCCATCCCTATGACACGACGAGACGATCATCAAGGACTTTGTACGTTTGACAGACAAATACCAGACATTGCTGAAAACACATTAAGGATCCAAGGTGCCCCTTTATGGAATTCGTTAATGACCGTCTTAAACAGTCTCCATCCTTATCTATTTAAGCTATTCTCAAAAAAACAGCTAATTGATTTTTATTCTGCAACTGATGAATTGTCGTATGATTTGGGTATATACTTTATACTATTCATTATATATTTAACCGTTGTTTTTTTTCTCTCTCTCTGTATTTTTTTTTTTTCCAATCTATGAATTGTAATTTGGTCAGCACCCTTATTTTTCCCGTGTGCTTGTAATTAACTCATATGTATGTTATGCCTTACCAAATTAAGTTTCCTACTCATGTTGTTAATGTAACTCATAGCATGGGTGCCCACTAATTAAACGCCCTGCGTTTTAAGTGGGTGGCATCCACCTCTCTTCTCTTGAATATTGTATATTATTTCTAAAATCATTTTTTGTTTTTTATTAAATATGTTCATATTTTATATTTGTTCACTTTTTATATTTTTTGTTTTTTTGTAAAAACTAAGTTTTTCAATCAATAAAATAAACCTGAAACCTGAAACCTTTCTTTTTGTCTTTTTGGGTTTTTTAATTTTGCTTTTTATTTTGTATTTGTGTATTGTACATATGTATGTAATATGTTTGTGTATGTGTAACGCTTTAACATGTGTGGTAATGTGTGTGTATGTATGTGTACATAGTGTATGTATGTTATACTATGTATATATATGCAATATTAATGTGTTGTTCATGCATGTGCCTGTGTTAAATATGCAGGCATATATGTTCCGTATGTATGTGTGCGTATGTATGTGGTGTATGTATGTGTGTAAGTGAGTATGTAAAAGCGCGCTGGTAAAGATAACATTGACCCGGGTAACAAAACATGCTAACAAAACATATGGACCATATAATAATCCCCCTCATGCACATCTTCAACGAGTCTATCACCACAGGCATTGTACCTAACAAATTGAAAACCGCCAAAGTCATTCCCATCTACAAAGTAAAGACCCTCATAATGTCACTAACTACAGGCCAATCTCCGTTCTTCCATCCTTCTCCAAGATTCTCGAAAAAAATGTGCACAATCGCTAATCACTTTCTAAAACAAACACAACATCCTAGTTTTAGAAGCACAATACGGTTCAGGTACCGGAACGTTCACCATACATTGCACCTTTTGCACTTACAATAACCTTACCAGCAACTTAAAAACAAAAAATCACACCATGGGAATCTTTCTGGACCTTCCAAGCATGTGGATACTATAGACCATAACATTCTTCTCCAATAAGCTCCACCATATTGGAGTCCGTGGTATTGCCTTGGAGTGGTTCAGAAGTTATCGTAACGACCGTTTGTAATCAATCCGTGTTTGCTCAATCCACACACTCACCTTACCTCCAGAATATCAGTGGGTTCCTCAAGGAATCAATACTGGGTCCGGTACTCTTCATCACCTACATGAATGACATCACCAAACATTTCTAAAACACTTAAAAAAATCTCCTTTTTGCCGACGATACAAACATCTTCCTCTCAGATCCAATGAACCCAGTAACTTTGAAAATATCAAAAAAAACCATGACTCACCAAAATTAATGATTGGTTCGCGTGCTAATAAAACCAACAATTATATGTTATTTTTCAACACACAATACGAACCACAACAACACCACAGTTTACAATAGACAATAACTATCTCGCCAAGTTCACACTACAAAGTTCTTGGGTGTTACCATCGATGACAAACTCACATGGAACCATTCAGTTAAAACTCAGTTATCACGAAGTCACAACGCAATTGGTACCATTTACAGAGTAAAGCACCACCTACCATCTTCATATACTAAAAGCATTGTACAATAATACATCGTTCTTCCACCTTTAGCTACTGAACATCATCTGGGCCTCCAATTTTCCATCATGACTCAATCAACTTAATCTAAAAACAAAAAAACACCATAAAATTAAAAAAAATCACAAAATTACCCCAATGTCTACATACCACACACTTATTTATTCCCTAAAAACACTCAAAAAATAACCGATATTAACAAACTTCCAACAGCACTTTTCAGCATGACTTCACCACAAGAAATACCTCCAAACTTCAGCAATTATTTTCAAACAAACAGAGAAATTCACAGCTATAAAACACGAGACAAGCAACCTCACTCTTCACTCCCAAAAAACTACTAAGAAAAACAGAATATTTATACAACGGTGGCAATAACTGACACGCCCTTCTACCACTATCACTTCCATTACATGTTTCAAAGCTCATCTAAAAACCCGGTACATTGACTCTAGCAAAGCCTAATTTGTTCATGTCTCTCTGAAATCTCTATCTTCTTTCAGATATTACTTCTGTTCCTCCCTTTTCAAATCGCTCTTCTCTCCCTTCCCACTATCAATCTTTTTACCCCTTCCTTTCCTCTACTCTCTCTTTCATATCCTCTCCTTCCCCCTACTCCTCGAGCCCCTACCTCCCATTTTAATTTCTCTTAACACAAACTAAAGTCAGTATGACAATCCGGAGCAAGTTGTTTTGGACACACCTCACTTTTCTCTTCATTTTAACTTTCTATCCTATTTATGTTTGTTTTTTAGTTGTACTGTCTTTTGATCGTTTTTTTTTCTCATGTGTTATCTTTCCTGTTATATCGGTCATTATTAACTTGCTACTCCCAAATTTTTCACGCCTACTTTATGCCTTTTCTCCCTCCCTTATTGCCATACTGTCACAGTCAGGTTTTTTTTCTCTCATGACCGATAATTGTTTTCTTATACGTTTAGAAATTGTAGTTTACTAATTTTCATTGTTTACCATTATCACTTTATTACAGTAAGGCCACCACTCCTATAAGCCCCACGGGGGTCGGGGTTTGTACTAGTGGTGGACCCTAGCATTATCTCATTTCATATTCATAGTTATTTTTCCGTATATAAGTTCCATTTTCCAATATCTCCATTATTTGACATATTTATTTCTAATAACATTTTTAAAAAAATAATAACATTGAAGAACATTGATTGAAGTTGAGGGTCTTGGTTGATAGTGAAGGGGTCGTAGTTTTATAGTTGAGGGGCGGGTCTTTGTTTTTATAGTAAAAGACGCTTTGTTGGCTAGTTGAGGGGGGTCTTTGTTTTTTAGTTAAGCAGTTTTTGTTTATAGTGAGGGGTCTGATGGTTTATAGTCTAGGCGGGTTTTGTTTATAGTGAGGGGTCTTTGTTTTTCTAGTTAGGGGGCGGCAGGTGGGTCTTTGTTTTATAGTTAGGTCTTGGTTATAGTTAGGCGAGGAATATAAGTTGAGGGTCTTTGTTTTATAGTTTAGGGGTTTTTTTTTATAGTTGAGGGGCGTCTTTGTTTTATAGGTGAGAGCTTGTCTTTGTTTAAGTTGAAGGTGGTCTTTGTTTTATTGTTGAGGGGGGGTCTTTGTTTTATAGTTGGGGGTCTTGTTTTATAGTTGAGGGGTCTTTGTTTTATAGTTGCGAGGTCTTTGTTTTATAGGTGAAGGGGGGTCTTGTTTTATAGTGAGGGGGTCTTTTTTATAGTGAGCGTCTTTGTTTTATAGTTAAGGGAGTCTTTTTTATAGTTGAGGAGTCTTTGTGTATAGTTGAGCTAATGAAGGCAAATATATAACCCAATTTATATATAGCATACATAACAAGCTGATGAATAGATCATTATTTAAAACATAAGAATATAGACTATGAATGGTAAAATAATATTAGTTAAAGGAAAAAAAGAGGAAGATGGGTGTGGGAGAGGTCATTAAGATCAAGTGACCTTTGGCTGACCCAACAGTGGGAGATAAAACTGATTTGGGAGTCAGCAAAGGGTGCGACAGGGCAAGAACAGGACAGAGCAAGACTAATAAAAACCAGGACGAAACAAAACAGGACAGGGAAAGGGGTAACAAACTTGAATTCATATTTGATGTAAATAAACATAAGGGTAAAAACACTGAAGTAGAGGTGACAAAGTTGATGTGTCATTGTATGAAAAATCTGAAAAAGCGCAACGAATGGGGCCTACAGCATTGCATATGAAGGCAAGAAATTGAGAATTGTTCCTTCGCACATCCCCGAAATAAAAAATTAGTAAAATTATAATTAAGTATTTAACCTATACAAAAGAAAAGTATGTTATTGATAACAGTCAAGTAGAGGATAATGGATAAATCAAACTTACCATATTAATAGAAAGAACAAAAAAAAGTATAGCATAATTAGTATAAGAAATAAGTTGATTTTTAAGATGTGATTTAAAGAAATGGCTGATTTGATGATTTAAGTTTAGGTCAAGCGAATCGGATCCTAGGACCAAGTTTTTAATGAGTATTTAGTTAAGTTCAAATTAGCTTTAATTGGATAAATTTGTTTGGCATGTCTTTAGTGTTATATTTATGGATATCTTGTGTTAAGGAAAACATTGAAGATTGGTATTAACATACCGTGAATGAAGATTTGATGTTTTGAAGTTTATTATATCGAAATATGTTTAAGGTTTTTAATTTATGAATAATGGCTGGTATGAGATCTGAGATAGATAGGGAGAACCAGTGCAAATAACGGATTGCTCGTTTTTAAGTTTAAATAGTCTATCAAGGTGGGTTGGATTATTTGATTCCAAGACAATGAGATTGATGAGTGTAAATGTTCGATGTTGCCCAAGAATATTACTATATATGGAAGAATAGAGTGTTGAATAAAGTGAACAGATGTTAGGTGGTAAGTGTGTTTGAGTCTTTTAAGAACGACAATACTCCTAGAAAACGTGGTTTGTGATCTTGGAAATATGGTTTTACCCAATTATATGTTTGTCAATTACAACACCCAAAACAAAATGTAGTGTTAGTTGTGGGATTTATTTTCGTATTATCAATTTGTATGTGGCGTTCTATCAGATATGAAAGGTGAGATCATTCCATATATATCCTCCTACAGTAATATCTCATTCACCCGTAGTCTGAATTGTCACGCTTTGGAATATACATCATGTGGGCTTATCATTGATCATCATGCTTTTTACAATTGGAACGCAGCTGACCTGAATGTGATCCTGTTCTATTGATTAGGGTTAACATCGGGACTGGTTATCCTACCCCAAGGTCGTTCATCGGCAAATGTATTTTATACGGGGCAAACACATGTTGCACTTATCATGCCCGCGTATTTTTTTTTTCTTTTATTATCCAACGACATTCAGACAAATCGGGCCATGTACTACTGTATATCAAATCATTGCACTGATGTAAGCGCCCATTAGAGTCTATCAAAGGTATTAAAATAGCCCATTTTAATATCGTCTCTCTCTTGGGGAATGGGAAAAACTCTAAGTTTACACAACCTACGTTCTCTTTTACAGTTAACAATTCCATGTTGTATGTCTAAAACGAAACAAAGGTTATCAGGTGGTTAAAATCCGTCTCAGAAGAACTATTGAGGCTTTAGCATGTTCGTAATGACCGAAATCGGCGTGGAAGGGTGTTGCGGTTACGTGCAAACCAACTTGGATTTTGCTCACAGTCGGATTGTATAAACCGGTTGTTGAATCCACGTGGGTGGAAATTAACCTGAAAAAGCAATAAAATCTTGTAATAGGATCAATTTATAGGACCTCTGTGACAAGCCAATTGACCATCTTCAGACAATTCGCAGTCATATTAACAAAGTTCTATGGATTCTGTGAGAAAATGTGACTCGTCATCACTTGGTGATTAAATTATAATACTTAACTCAGAAATTAGAAAAACCATATTGCTCAATATGTACATCAACTTCAGGTTGAAAAATGTCATCTGCCTGACTCCAACTCGTGTGACACTGACAAGAGTATTAGTACATGCATTGATCTTATGATGGTCTCAAAAATTGTAAAAACTGTATGCAACAGGTTAACTTGGCCTATGGGATTTAGCGATCACAACCTCGTTGTACATGTCCTATAAGGACATGTGTAACCAAAGTTCAACCTAAGATTGTTAAAAACCAGGTTTTACCGTAAAGTTCAATGTGACGAATATTTCAAAACGATCTCATTAACACTAAGTGGGATTTGTTTTCCAGGCGGTTGATAAAGGTAAGGCACAAAAATCAGCCAGTGCTTCTGTCTGGAACATACAGCCGGATCAAAAACCAGACTAACAACATGATAAAGCTGTTTAAAAGAGTTACTATACTCAGGTATCACAGAAAACAGGCATGGTGGTAAACAGTTGTGGAAAATTATAAAATCAATACTGCCTTCCAAATCCAAACATGCTATCAAGGAGTTAAGGTGGCAAGGCCGACTCAGAAGAATTCTGAAATAAATTTTTTTGTGTATTTATTAAAAATAGTTCAACAGAACTAAGATAATCGCATCTTAATGCCCATCCAAAGTTGAGATGTATCGGATTTTTCGTTTGTCCTTGTAAGAATTATGGTAGTATACAGTGCCATAGGATACTTGTATAACTAAATTTCCGGACTTCGGAAATATAACAAAGTTGCGGTTTTCTATATGAAGGACTTCGATTTGGGCTTAAACTATTTAACACATGTTTAGTTAATGGACAAGCATTATGTATATGCAAAAAAAAAACACATGTTTGAAATTTGAGGGCACCCCCTCGGGAAATCTATTGAGTCAGCCTTTAAGGGTTATGAAAACATGTTTGGTTGCACTTGATGTTGCCAACCACATTCAATCATATTGTCAACATTGGTCCAAAATTAGCTAAAGCATTTGATAACACAAATGTTCCTAAGTGTGCTGCTCAAAACCAGTAATCATCAATTTCATTTTAAAAACATTGACGGGAAAAGGAGTTTGTATGTAAAACAGCTTTTACATTGGTATAGGTATTGATGGTCTTAGCTCTAGGTTGATGAGGGCAGGGGGCTCGTAAAATAGCCAAAGACTCTGACCAACATTTGCATCTGTATATCTCCACAGCAACAATTCCAGCAGAGTGGAAAACTGCAATTGTACACTATTTTTAAAGATGGCTACACGTACTGATGTGGGTAATTACAGGCCTATTTCCGTCATTCCAGTTGTTTCCAAAATCCGTGAAAGTTGTCCATGGTCAACTTTACAATTACTTACTTTAAATAGTCTCTTAAAAACAACACCGGCTTTGACCGCAACATTCTACATTGACTGCGGCCATAGATGTTACAGATTACATTCTCAGTAGCATGGACCCGGAGAACTCACTGGTGCCGTATTTTAGATCTTAAAAGGCCTTCGACATGGTCGACCATAGAGTCTTCTGTCCAAACTGTTTAATCTTGGTATCACAGGTATAAACGACTTTAGCGGGTTTACAAATATTTATCCAGTAGGCAGCAGTGTACATTGTTAACAACATCCAATCAGGATTACATGAACATCTCAGTTGGCGTACCCCAGGTTCAATATTTGGGGCCCTTTATTTATTGTTTATAAAGACTGCCCAAATGTAATATATCGGAGCAACATAGTTGTGTAGGACGACGGACACAGCAATTAGGGGTGAATGCAAGAACAGTAACAGAGGTGAACTCAATTATCAATGACGAGGTTTCCAATGTTGGTACATGGATGTATAATAACAAGCTACATAAAAGCGTCAAAAACAAAAGTTATGCTCTTTGGTTCGCAGAGGCCAACTAAATACTGTTGCCCTAGATGTCGGTTCTTAACAATGTCAAACAGGAGCAGGTGCCCTGTTGTCAATATCTTGGCCTTTGGTTTGATCCACACTTGAAATGGAACATGCATTTTGATCAAATTGCCTCCAAAATTTCTTTCTCAAAAACGGGGTTCTTCGCCGGTATTAGACAGTACATTGAACCAATCAACCATGTGTATGATCTACAATGCAATTGCCCTTCCCCACAATTGATTAATTGCTGTCCTATCTGGACAAGTACATCTAATAGTATGTTAATAGGATACAGATTCTTCAAATCCTGTGGCAACACTTACTTTAGGATGCAAGGTTCGTGATAAACATTTAGTGAACTTTTGCATGATCTTAATGGAATTGAATGTCAGGCAAAAGGTCTGATTATTTAAAACTACACTCATGTCTAGATGGATCAACGCGTGCCCCCTCAATATATTCGAAGTGTTCTTGACGCATGATCCCAAGTTTATATTACAACAAGATCTCAAGTTCGAATCACAGCTACATCAAACGTAGTAGAACGGACTGGGGTGTGCAAACTTTCGAGAACTCGGGGGCTAAGCTGTGAACAATCTTCCAACCAGTTAAAGGATTCACCTAGTATCAATTATTCAAAAAGATTTGTAAAATCTCATCTTAAATTCAGCTTAGTAATATGTACAACATGATTTTAATTTTCTTAATTGATGGGCAATTTTTGTGTGTTTTTTGATTGATTTTTTGATGGTCTGGGTGAAAAAGACGGCTATCGTTGTGTGTTTTTTACGGTTTTTATATTGGTGAGTGTACGTGCGTGTTGACCTACGTTAATGTGTGTGTGTTCGTGCGGTTTGTGAGTTCCGGGTGTTCAGGTGTGTGGTGGGTGTGGGTAGTGTGGTGGGTGTACTAGTGGTGTGTTTTTTGTGTGTGGGGGGTTGGTGTGGGGGGCAAGTGTGTCGGATGGTGCTGTTGTCTGTGTGAAATGTGTGTGTGTGTGTGAAGTGTGTGTGTGGGTGTGTTGCGCGCGCTTCGTGGTGTGTGTGGGTGTGTGTGTGGATGTAGCTTTTTTTAAAGTTTGGGTGGATGGGTTGGTGATGGTATTTTTTTCGAGCTGGATTAATTATAACGATTCTTTTGTCAGGGTCCTTTTTATGTTTTGCTTTATGTATTATTAATGTATGCTTAAATCTGTAGATTGTTGTAATTTTGTAAATTCTTATTCTTGTTTTTGTAGGTTTTTTATCTTTTATTGTTCAATTGTCCTTATTGAGCAAGCGCGGGTTCATCTGATTGGCTAACCCTCTTAAAGACGTCTGTAAATTCAAAATAGAAATAAATTTAGGAGGTTTGTTGACAATCTTTGTGATTGATGTACTTTGTTTTTTAACAGTTGTTTGTAAGCAGTTTGAGAGCCATGGGACGTGGACAAATAACCAACTTTATAACAAATTCTCTGTAGTCCCCATCTGGGGCTAAGGGAAACCAGGGGTAAATTCATATAAATTATTACATCCACATAACTGCTGTTTCCCGTTCCCGCACATAAAACTGGCACATTTCTTAAAATATATACAATGTCACCTCAATTTTTTTTCCCAAATCAGAGACCAATGGATATGTATATATTCAGCTAACCATGAGCTAAAATATTACAATGGCCGGGTATGGTGGGGGGGCCATTGTTTATAGCCAGGTTTACCACCTCCACGATTCGGTTGAGTGACAAATACCCGTCCTCTCGCAGAAAAAAGAGAAAAAAAAAAAAAAAAAAAAAAAAAAAAAAAAAAAAAATAAAAAAAAAAAAAAAAAAAAAAAACAAAAAAAAAACACTACCTAACCGTGGTACATTATAATATAGGAATGGTCGTTGACACTAAATTTTCTCTGACAACGCGGTAAATTGCATAGAAATTAAGTAAAAGCAAAAGTTACGGATTTTGGTTCTGCACAAAGTTTGTTTAGGTCAAAGCTTGCCCAGCACATTTCTCTAATGATGTTTGTCCATGTGTTTTCTTCTTCCTTTTCGCATAAATGATGAAACATGCCAAAGTTATTGAACACGCACTATAGAAGCTCAATATTTATTTAGTGGTGATGAGGTTAAGTATTTTTGTCCTGAAAAGTTACTCAGTCTAATTGGAGAGCGTACAGCTGAAATCTCGTCAGCTGCGCGACAATATACACGATGGTCCTGCACTCCCAATTAAAGGGAAATTTGAAAAAAGGAAGTGTTTTTCTCCAACGCATACCGGGCCGGTGATTGATATCTGTTTTAACTCATTGTTTCAAGTCTAATGTTTATCCACTATCCACTGAATATTGGGGAAATGAAATTGAAGTGACAGTTTATTATTTTTAACGAAATGTTCCGAGTTTTATGTGCGGGAACAGACAGTTATGTGATCGTAATCATGTAAATATTATTAATTTACAACTTGGTTTTCCCTGAGCCCCCAGATGGGGACTACAACACAATAGCATAGAAGACATGTCCCCTCGAGTATTTTCAGTGTTGAAAGTGTTAATGAGGGTATCAAAGTTGGGATGGGAAAGAATAGATACTTTGTGTCATCTGCAAAAGGACAAAAAGAGAAGTCAGAGAACTGAGAATAACCCTTCACATCCAATAAGGAAAAAATAAGAGGACCAGTTATGGAGCCTTGGGGAACACCGCATTGAACATTGACGACCAATGGGTGAGTATCAACAGGTAAATTGTTGCCGATCGGAAAGGTAGTCTGCAAGAAGTGCTAAGGGAGTTTTCCGCGTATACCATAGTGGGAGAGCTTGGTTAGAAGGAATTGAATGATCAATGGTGTCGAACGCCTTGGATCGTCAAGAAAGATACCAACGTGTGTATAACATTGCAAAGGTTGAAGAGATTTGTATCATAGATATCAGAAAGCCAGGTCAGTTGAATTATGGTAATAGAGAAGTTGCAAGCTCTATTGTAAATCAGACGTTCGAGGATTTTAGAAAACACTGTAGAAGTGAAAATACTGTATTGGAAAAGGTATGTGTACACCCTTCTTTAAAGACCTGAATAACATATTAGACACTTTCAGATCAGCAGGGAAAAACCAGTAGAAGGGAAGATGAAAGACATGGAAAGTGCTTGGAGTATTACATGTGATTTGAAATTTCATCATCCATCAAAATGTCAGATATATTTCAATGACGCTATCCAGGAACTTTATGAAATTTGAGTTATAAATGAATGGTATTCGTCCTTGACAGAATCACTTCTGTCAGAGATCTGGTGTTGAAGTCTCCTCTAAACTATTACCTGGAATGAACACACCAGTAAAATTGTTAGCAAGTGCAATAAAATTAAGCATGATAAAACGTGCAATTGATTGACTGCACCAGAATATGGTATTCTAAAACTCTCTATTCAGCCCTTGTCAGGAGTGATTATTAGAATATGCTAGCTCCCTGTGGAGTGGCACATCTAAACACACATATTCAGTTGTTGAAAGTGTTCAGAGGAAGCTACTAAGTAATAATTCCTGCCTATCCTACATGGGCTATAGAGAAGATAGACTACTTAACTGATCTGTTGCCACTACCTATAGAAGAGAAATTAGTGATCTTAACCTATTTCACAGATGCAGGTTTGGTCAGTAATGACATCTATTAGAATCATTTTGTTGTTTTTTATTTACCAGTGCAGGGCATCCCACCACTAGGATCTTCCCTCAATTGTGCCATCTTCTTATTCCTCAGTTTGCAAAACAGAGTCTCATAAAGCCACATTTTTTCACCCCGGAAAATTGGTTCCTATTGTGGAATCAACCTGACCTTCCCACATCAGATCCACTACAACGATCTTTCTCCATTTTAAAAAATCTCAGTGTCCTTGATTTTTTTTTTACAACTCCAATTCATCACATCTCAGTTTCGACTCAGCGAAACTTGTTCTTGTCTGACCAACTGTCGCTCGTTCAATCTGCAGAGTTTGTTAAAAAGCTTCCTCCCTTTAGATCCTGCCTGTTGTTTGCCTCCTGGTGGGATGGTCCTAAAGGATGCTTTGTTCACCCTGTTTCTCTCATCCTTTCACGGTATTTGTTGGCATTACGAAAAAAACTCCCTGTTATCCCCAGTGCAATTTTGTATTTTTTAAGTTTGTATTTTATCAATTTTCTATATGCAATATATTGTATGTGTCATTTGACCAGTGATAAAGTGTACGAAATCAAAATAACAAAATACCCCAGTGGGTACCATGATGGGGGGAATTTACTTTTAAAGTCTGCCTCAGAGTTTCCCCGAGAGGCCGCCCTCAATTTTACAACAAATTGTGTTGTTTCCGCATATACAATGCTTGTGCCCTAATACTAAACACTGTGTGAAATAGCTACGCTCAAATCGAATTCCTTCATATAGAAACTCGCAACTTTGTTATAATTTCCGGATCCGGAAATTTAGTTAGACACAGTAATCCCTATGGCACTAATCACTACTACCACAAATGTTTACTGCATGCAACCGAAAAATCCGGATACAACATCTCAACTTTGGAATTGGGCATTTTTAGTGACTATCTTTAGTTCTGTTAACATTTCAATAAATACAACAAAAAATATATTAAAAAAAATCCTCTGAGTCAGACTTTAACTACGACGGCGGGACTTATTAGTCCATAAGCTCGCCATATCAGATTTTCCCCGTTTCGTTTGCACCCCATTAGTGATTAATTTTCCCATATTCACCTGAAGGGGGATGTTCCCCCCTGACTAGGATTAGGTATGTTCCGCCCCGAAAAGCTGTCCGTTAGCGTGTCCTGCCCATTTCAAAATGGAACGCCATATTTTATCTACACCGCCCATTATAATTTTCATTACAGATAGAAATTTTCATCCACGACTACCGAAACCAAGTTTTAACTTCCTGAAAGGGCTTAAATATCTAAGGCGTCCAAGATGGCCTCCGCAGGATGCACATTTTGCTAAATGAA
>JAMKCH010034951.1:0-19887 GCA_023653785.1 Ophioderma brevispina
AAAAGCTCTGTTGTATAGGGTGAACATTCTGTCCCGCACCAGATTTGACATACTACGATCGCGATGGTATCGGGTTAGAAAAGACGAGCGTGTACTGAAGCATTAAAGCTGCAGGACTGAGGCATTGTGAGAGACTGGAGTCGCTGTGGCGTATTCACAGGATTAAGAAGTCATGCAATCGCCGATACAGTAAGCTGAAGTGGGTAAGCTAGCGGTTACTGCTGTTCCGATCGTGAGTTCGTTTTTTTGTGCTCTATTTTTACTATTAGATAATGTAAGAGATTCATGCTACAAAGTATAGCGGGTAGGGGGCGGGGGGATTTTGAATTATGTTATTAACGCTTAACGGGGCATGTCGTGATCCACAGCCTCGTCCCCCCGGTTACCTCAAAAAAGTTGAGATTTTTCATATCATCAGAACCGTTAATATTAGTAATACATGGTGCCTAATATCTTACGTGCAAATTCGGTCGTGGTCCGTAAGAAATTCGCGATTTTGTATTTTCTTCGTAAACGGACAGAAATTATATCACAGTGGCCTATCTGGGACCGTGGGGAAACTAGCATTTGCTCATAACGCAAACAACCGACAAAGTCGGGATGAGCTAAAAAAGTTGCTGAATAAGTTTTCTCAAGGAATCGAGTGAAACAATGAATAAAACAGAAGGTGCTGGAATCACGGAAATGCACCTTTTAATCATTTCAATGCTCATATCGGTCATTTAGGCCCCAATGCATTAAATGATTATTTGTGACCTTCCCTAAGCGATAATGAAACTCTGAATAAATACTGAATATACATTAGCGCTTGTTCACTGGTATCCACATTAAAACAGTCCTCTTTGGCCAAAGTGGTATTTCTCACGCTATAGAAGCGAGAGGTCCGGTTCGAGACCGTACTTTCGTTTTATTTAGTTCTGCTGTCCGCCAGTTTCTCCGAGCTTTCTATATAATAGTTACCAAGTTACTTTCTCGGGTGTATCATTACTGATCCTCGCGTGAATTGAATTGAGTTTCGCTTCGTAATAGATTCTGCTAGATCCATGCATATACGGCACTCCATTCTAAATATAAAATATAATTACGGCCGCTTGAAACTCTGAAATAAAGACTACAAAAATACATTAGCGCTCGTTCAATGGGATCCACATAACAAAGTCCTCTGGGCCCAGTGGTATTTCTCACGCCTTTGGCCCGACTGGTATCGAAAAGAGTAGGGGACCACTTCGGGTCTGTTACCTGAACAATGCATTTATATAAGGTCCCCAAATTATAGGAAGATTCCGAAATATTTTAGGTACCGACGGAAAGATACTCAATTTACATTTATCCAAAATGGCGCCATTTTAAACACTTTCCACATTGTGGAATAATTCTCGTTTCTAGGTGGGTTCAAGCGCCTAATATGAACATATTAAGATAATTCCATTAATTTTAATTTCCATGCCTTAATTTTTGTATCTAGATTTGCAAAAGCCAAAATGACAGACAAACAATGTATGTTGCCTGGTTTTGAACTTGGCATCAGCTGATTATTATTCATTTTTAAAAGGGATTTATCTAGCTTTCGATATGGTAGCAGATCAATTTTTGTGTAGACCTCCCTCGGGTCCACGGTGATGAAAACGCTAAGCGACTGAAAGTACACAGATTCTTCAAACCAATTTTCCGGGTGGGACCCTCCGAATCTGTAGCGGAAACGTCCCAAGTCTCCCCCGAGGTCGGGGAAGCACTCCGCCACAAACATATGTCAAAACACATGGTCCTGGTATACTAGCACTGTCTCTCGACGTGGCGTATGTGCGTAAGAGACAATTAGTCAGACAATCAAGTGCGGCGGCTTATTTTTTGCGCAGGCTTTAAAAAAACGGGCCCTGGGGAATGAGCGGCTGTTGACGACCACCTGGGGTTGCGCACGCGCACATTGTGGTTTGGCTCAGGCAGGTGTTTGGACTCCCAAGTCACGATTTTCGGTTTAATGTTTATCTGTCTCGACTTTGTGATGATGCATTTTTATTGAACTCTAATCAAATTAATAGTACTAGTAGTGCTATGTATTATTATTATCTACCAATGTGAACATGCATGTACAAAGTTTTCAATTGCAATATCTTAAAAAATAAAAAACATAAATAATTTTTTATTTGATAGTTGGTCCACTAAATGAATAAGATCTCCATTTAATTTATTCGCATGGTATTACTGCGTCTCTGCATCTGAACTGAGCTTGCTGAAGACAATTTTATCATGCTCGTATCGAAAATCCTCAAGAGAGCTATATTACTAAAAACAGATCGGCCTGTCTGTCCGGCTATGTTTTTTACCCTTTCCTTTTTTTTTTTTTTTTTTTTTTTTTTACTTTTTGTTTTTTTTTTTTTTTTTGCATTTCGTTATACTTTGAATATGGCCAACCGGGTGGGGGCACTCACATAGGAAATGGATATGGGTGTTAGGCCGTGCGTCCAAACCCAAGGGCATTTCGGTGGCAGAGGACTGAAAAAAAAGGGGCCTTGGGTGAGAGATAGCCAAATTACCCCAAAATAGGGGGTTTCCGAGTGAGAAATATGCAAAATTTCCCCAAAATGGTGTCTTTGGGTGAGATTTGTATTTTTCCCAAAAATAGGGGTCTTTGGGTGAAGTGGTTAAAATTTCACAAAATAGGGGGTTTTTTTTTTTTTGTTTTTTTTTTTTTTTTTCATTGGGTGAAATACAAAAAAAAATGGGGTTGTTTTGGTGACAACGATGCTGAAAAGGGGGTCTAAACAGCCTTACATACGCGTAGCTTCCAAGGTGGGAGTGCCGGGGGGGGGGGCTAAATATTACAGAAGGTAAGGGGGAGGAAAGTCTGACGTTTGTTATCATCAGGTTTTAGGTGCCCAAAGGTCAAAGTCATCTAGAGGTCAATTGCGTAGAACTACTACTGCCCTGGGCACAGAACAAGTCTTTGGTCAAGGTCCACCACATGGTGTAGATTGCACTAGTTGTACCTAACAACCACCCCTATTTTCGGCAAGTATTGCCCTTAGAAATGGGTTCCTGTTCACATCTCGAGGTGTCTGGACACCTGGGATGGGGAGGGTAAATTTCCCCCTGACGCGACGGCTTGTACCGGGCGCAGCGGGCTACCTATTTATTTTCAAGATGATCAGCCCCATCAACCCTCCTCAATAGAAAAATACTACAACCCACCAACAAACACACCAAAAAAGAAACGAGAAAATCACACAAGGACAATTCTGATTTCTAAGCTTCTCCTTCCCCGTCTTGTTTATTTTAATTGTTTTGTTTTCATTTTCCATACATGGCCACTCTAGGTGTTCTAGAAACAATGTCTATACACATATAGATCTCACCCCAGCACGAGAAGTGAAACTTAATCTGTAATATTCATTCATGCACTGTCAAACTTAGTAAAGGATCTATTCAATTAGCTGCGGGGAGCTGCGGGGTCGCGTAATCGTAATGAGACCATAAGTCGCGTGCCATTGATACCACTGTTGAGTTCGTATCCATGTCCCCGGATTAAGCATTCCAATTAAACGAGATGTGCGCAAGGTATGCGGTCACGTTACTTGTGAATCGATACTTGCTGGAGACATTTCGCTTTCCCTACAATTCGTTACAGTCCGCGGCGGGCTCCTCCTACCTAGTGTTAATTCCAGGAGCCCCTGTGCATTCACGTTCTGTGGACAAGTTGGTTGCAGACTCTGTGTCCAGCTAGGGGGTGGTAACTGAAACAGTCCTCAATATTTTAGTTTAGCATTAATCTTTTATTACCGATTGCGCTCTAAACCCCGAGCTGAACGGTGTCCGTTATTTTGATATTTTTACCTTTTGAGTTGTCGTAAATTTTGAGTCAGTCGGGGTCAGAGAGATTGGTGCCTATGGATGAGTGCCTAGGGATGTATGAAATCAGACTCGTGACAACGCCATGTTGTAACCAGTGATTTATTATATCGATCAGTTGTATATCGATGTAGCGGCGAATTACAAACCGTGGGGGCGCTATAACCATATTAATGAAATCCCCCTTCTAAGCCTTGTGTACAGTAATTTTGTTGGACATGTCTATTTTGTAAGGTGGTAATCTAAGAATGTCAATAAATTTGAAAATGTAACTGGGTGTGGTATTTAATTTGTGTCAGTCTGTTCACTCTGTTGTACCACTGTACTTTTATTCTATTTTGAATACAATACCCAAAATCAACAAAATGTTGACATGAAACTCAATGCAGCTTATTACACTTCAATAGAAATGACTTCACTTTTTGCTTCAAATTGAAATGTTGACGAGTTCTCAAATTTCAGTCATTACAATCCTTTCTCAAGTTACCAATTGCTTTGTCAAGGCAACAGTTTCATTAGTTCAGGGAAGTTCCATTACGCTTGACAAAAACAACTTTTAACAAATCCAAAATTCAAGTAAAGTTCAATGTTTACTAATCTTACTTCAAAATTGTAATGATTTTCCTCATCTTCCTATACTTTACCTTCTCATAAATATAAAACTACTCATCTTCCAAACCATGTTACCTCTTGGTGGTTTTACACTTCTTCCACTTCTAGTTTTCTGTGGTTGTGATTGTGATTTTCACTCTAAGTGGTTCTGGTATTACCATGGTTACTGCGTTCTTGTGTTTTTGGATCAGTCTTCGGTTCAGTAGGTGGTTCCAAGTAGGAGTTTTTTCCTTGGTCTTTAAACAGGTTGTTTTCTGTTCTTCTAGTTCACTGTGGGGGTTTTCCACAAAAGATCTGGGTTCTTTTGCTTCTTTTTGTGTCAAAAACAGCTTGGTTTCCAAGACCCTCTTGCTGTTGTACTCTAACTGTATCTCCTATGTTCAAATTTGGCATTTGGTGGTTTTGCCCCGTGTCATAATATGTTTTCTGAACTTTTTGTTTTGCTTACAAACGGTTGTGAGATGTTTGGTTTTACTTTAGGTTTCAAGAGCTCAGAAGTTGTTGGGAGGTACGGATACTTCTCTTCTCCTAATCATACAAACAGGCTGACATGGTGAAACAAGATCCTTGTCAATTGGAGTGTTTCTATACTCTAACAAAGCCAAAATATGGCTCTGTTTACCCTTGATTGCCTTCTTGATCACACTTCCACAGATTGTATGCTTCTTTCGGCAATTCCGTTCGATTGGGGGGAATTCGGATCGACATTGTGTGTTTGAAATGCCATTTGTTTGCAAATCTCTGAATTTGTGACTTTTGTATGTGGACCTCCATCCGAGATTACCTCATCGGTATATTCCAGGCCAAAGAGAAGATACTTTTCATGGCATTTATGACACGACTGCTTGTTGTGTCTTCCAATAGCATGACTTCTGGAAATTGAGTAGTAGTCTACTACAATCCACAGACGTTTTTGATCTATTTTGAAATAAGTCGTTCCGACTTTTGACCACGGACGACTTGGAGCTGGATGGGGTTTCAATGGTTCTCTTGATTGGTTTTTCTATTTTCCACACCATATTGGACATTTACTACATTTGTCCTGAATTGGTTGACATCCTGGCCAGTATAGGTGGTCTCTAGCTCTAGCTTGCATTGGTAATGCCTTGGGGACTACTGTGTATTTTTTCATCTTTCACTCTTGCAATTTCTGAGGAACTATTAACTTTTCACTTTGAATAGGCAGTTCTTATGCTACATGAATTCCTCTCTGAATCCAATAGTCTGACTTGATTTGGTACTCATGTGTTGTAACGGCCAACCATCCATCACCATGTCTTTCAAGCTTTGTAGTTGGTGTGGTTCTTCACTTGGGGCGATTTTGAACTCTTGTCGTTTTCATTGCTCATGGGCAGATTGAGACAGGCAGTGAACAGATTTAACTCTACTCATGCAACTCATTTCATTTATGTTTTGGTGACAAGTAGGCTCTAGATAGTGTATCAGCAATTACATTTCTTGCCTTGTTCTGCTTTATGACACACATTAATCTCATACTTGTGTAAGCCAAAAGTGTCTTGTATTCTTGGGGGCTGTAGAACAGCGGTTTTCTTGTATCACATTCTAAGGGTTTGTGGTCGCTAATCATTTAGACCTGTTTACCATATATGTATTGGTGAAACTTCTCGCATCCAAACTTAATCGCTAGCATCTCTTTTTCTATTGGGCATAGCCCTTGTCTGATGGATGAGCCCTAGATGCTATGCCACGGTGAAAACTTTTCCTGCATCAACACCGCTCCCAGGCCGTCTTTGCTGCGTCTACTGATATTTCTACCGGTTTCTGTACATCATAATATTTCCAGTGTTGGCGAGGGTTGTGAAGCAGATCCTTCAGTGTGTTACGCATCCGTTGTCTTTTCCCAGTTGCACAGTGTGTTTCTTTTTCTAAAGCAATCGGAGAGGGGCTGATAGTCCGAAAGATCGGAATGAATCTGCCTAATGTAGGTCATGGCCTCTAGAAATCGCTCTATATGCCTTTGTTGGATTGGGGGTGGGTTTGCATTGCGTTATTGCTTTTACCGTTTTGACTGGCTTTATGCCTTCACATGTAAGTGTGTGACCTACATACTGATTTTCTGTGTGAGAACTTGCATTTTGTTTGTTCAATTTCACTTTGTTTACTCGCATTATCTCAAGACCTTTCTCAGTCGCGCATCATGTTCATCTTTGGTTGTCCCACTAACAAGGACATCATCAATGTAACACACTAACCATCGTATACCTCTAGTACTTGGGTCAATTTGTTGTGATGGAACACCTCTGAAAGCAATATGGACTCCGAAAATGGTAGTCTTAAGAACGTGTATCTCCCCCAAATCCCCCTTCTTTCCTCTCCCCTCCCCCCCCGAAGGAGGAATTAAAAGTGCAGAGATCTGAACTTTTCTTGTTCTAATGGGATTTGCCCAAAATCCATTGCTGCATCCAAAGTTGAAAAAAATACTGAGCTTTGTCTAATTTGCTCACTAATTCCTCAATTGAAGGGATTTGATAATGCTCGCGCTTTATCGCTTGATTGAGCTCCTTTGGGTCAAGACACAATCTAAGGCTACCATTGGTTCTCTACTATCACCAGGTGAATTAACCCAATCTTTTGGGTGGTCTACTTTCTCAATCATACCCTGTTCTACAAGTTTGTCCAGTTTTGTTTAAGTTGTAACGTAGTGCGAAGGGGACTTTGCGTGGCGGGTGAATTACTGGTTGAGCATCGTCTTTAAGTTTGAATGCATGTTCTTTCTGCACCCAAAAACCGTCGAACACATCTTCAAACTCTTTTGTGAAGTCATCCTCTACGATGTCTACCAGCTTAATCAGGTTCAGGTTAAGCCGATTTCAACCCTCATCAGATTTTGACATTTCTCCACCACTACGAAGTCAATCTTGGTACGCGCTTATTGTGGAAAACACTCTAAGTGTGCACCTACCAAACTACCAGAATGTTCTCACCACTGTACGTAGACAGTTTGGTCTTAGTTTTTCTGATTACAGCATTTTTTCCGATCTGTTGCTTCAGGTTCGCTGTGGATATTATATCAGCTTGAGCACCGCTATATATTTCAGCGAGAGGGGTTTGCGATTCACTTTTACTTTGACGTACCAGTCTTCATCTTGGTTTTGACGTTGCTTTTTCACTTGACAAGAACCAGAACAAGTTTCTTCTCTGAGTCGTCAAGGTGTACTGCCTGGGCCTGTTTCATGATGCGTATGCAGCGTTCTTTCTTTGTTTTGCAGTATTTTTTGGCAAAATGATTCATCCTTTTTGCACGCAAGCAGGTTTTGCCGGCTGCTAGACAGTTTTCTTATACAATGCATAGTCCACATTTACAACACGATGGCTTGAGGGCTTACTGTTGTGCTTTTCTTTGCCCACTGCTCTCTGATTCTGGATTTACTTTTTGCCCATTTTGGTTACTTTGTTTACAGTTGCAGCTATTCTGATTCCTGGTTATTTAGACTGTCTAATTGCGTCTTACTGGCTTCTGAGGCTCTACATTTTGCATCGCTTTTTGCGACATGTCTACTTCACGGACTGCGTTCCGTACTGTAATCACTCAAACACCACCTATTATGTTATCTCTAATGAGGCTGTCCTCGATTTCACCAACCCACAAGTTTTTGGGCCAATGTTCTGAGTTCAGTCACATAATTATCGATTGGGGCTCACCGTCCCCCTTTCTGCTTTCTGCTGAATAATTGGGGACGAATAAACGCTTGTGATGTGTGCGATTTGCAGTGAGTTGGAATTTTGTCTGTGGGGTTCTTGCACTTTTTTCGCTTAGTTTTGTTTTTGTCGTCTTCGTTGTCCCATTTGAATGTGTTGTACAACGAAGTGCGGTCAGCTCCCTCAGATGCCAAAATTTGCCGTCTGCGTGGGCCGTCCGGTTTTTTTTTTGCCCGTAGCTGTCATAGACGACAAACTTTGTTTGAACCACGTTAGTTCTCCTCGACTTTTCCTCCCGTGGAGCTGCCGGCCCGTTGGAGCTCTAATTTCTCCTCTTTTCCCGCCGATTTGGGGTCAGTTTTTCACTCTGACACCATATGAAATCACTATTGACCGAACGCCAAAGTTGTAAACCAAGTGATTTTAATTATATCATCATTTCGTAGATCGATGTATCGGTAATACATACGTGGGGGCGCTATACCATATTCATTCAGGATGAGGGGCATGTGTTAAAGTCTAGGGATGTTTGATATTTCGGGGCTTTTTGCTTGTTTTTTGTTTATACTAGCTTTTGTATCCCTGCCATGTATTAAATAAATAACATCTCAATTTGTTTGTTTATTTTGTGGCATTAATTTGGACTCATACAACAGTTTAAGCTTTGATGTTAATTGAAGGTATAACAAATTAGACTAGCCACAAAATGTTGCCTTTTGCATTAAATTCACTTTTCCACCTTATATGACATTGTGGCAACTATAGATACGTAGGCGAGCTACCCCAATGATGCAGTTTCGTATGTACGTAGTCCCATCTAGACAATACATGAAACCAAACTTCTAAAAGAAGCAACTTGTATATCTAATTTCATAACAATATTGTTCTTTTGCTCTAACTGCACATTAAAGAGCAATTTGAATTTGTCTAAAAATCCCTGTTATTGTATAGGCAATATCTCGTCATGTATGAGTCTTCTCCAAACGGACAATTGACCATTTTGGCTAAATCAGTTTTTGCATATTATGATTCATATCACAAGCTCTTTTCATCTACCAAATCTTGAGCGAAAATTACATTCCAATTTTTAGAAAATAGATTTTCACTTTGGGGATCATACCAAACGCCAAATGAATATCTTCCAAACAGACCAAATCTGCATTCGTATTCTGTTTGCTGTATCTGAAAACCACCGCACGGCTGCTGCTTATAGGGAGCGATCGATCAATGGGATACGGCGAGATTCATCTCTCGCTTGATCAAACACGGGGGGGGGGGGAAGAGGGAAGGAAGCTGGTCGAAGTTATATATAGTACAATGGGTGTAGCTGTATCTGAGACGATTTTGCACACAACTCAAAAAATATTATACATTTTTCCAGTATTTTACTGACAGCAATTCTGCCGAATATACTGTGACAAAATTACAGTATACAGTAGAAAAACTGATTCAATCAAAACACTGAAACCATATATATTGGCGAGAGAGTTAATTACAGAGATTTGTGAATGTGTAGAGAATTAAAAAGCACTAACGAACATACTAACTTAGTAGGCCTATCACAAATGTCAACCAAAAAATGTTACGGGCATATACTGTAAAATGCAGTTAATTTGTAAAACTATGCATGAAAAATGTGATATTCCTAACCTTTTCTTTAGGATATGATCTTTCCTATACCCCGGTGGATGTTTGTTTTGGATAAAAAGGAGCGAAATATGTCAATTGGCACAATTACATTAAATAATCTGCCACCAAAAGGGGCTTTAGCTAGCCGGGAAAACTGAAGGGGGTTGCTTACCACCCCCCCCCCCCCCCCTTAGGTAGACAGAGGGTTAGATCAAGAATGCCAATGTAAAAACAAAGAACATCAAAAATTCTTTTTTCGTTTTTCCTTTTTCTTTCCTATTAGTTAAGCAGGTAGTGGCAACAATTGTGCAATTTGGTTATAAAAGCACCAAAATTTGGCGAGAGGTAGATAATTCCATGTCTGAAAAAATTTAGATATGGAACCACCTGCACAATGTCAAGTCAGGGTCACTAGAGGTCACGAGGTTCCAAATGGGTCAAACACTTAACATATTTAGAACAAGAAGTCTTGATTGATAGAAGATTACCAAATGTGCCAAAAACATGTGTAAAACTACATATTTAAGGGAAAGTATTTCTTAAAGAATAACAAGGCGGTGTTTAAGTTACGAAGACCACAATCGTTTGTACCTTTAGGATGCTAACATTAGCTCATTTAAACTTCGGTTTACATAATGTGATATATTTCTAAATTACCCAGGGGATAATGCCTTTGATTAGCATAAAAATACTCACGGTCTAGGACCGCTTTGTGTCGCCTGCTGTCACGGTTTGTGATGATAGGCCTCATATGACCTTTGACCCTTGATATGTGACCTTGACCAAAAAAAAACAAAACAATGAGGGTTTGTATGTAATCTCCGTAAACCAAGTTTGGTTCCAATTGACTTCAACTTTTCAAATTGGGTTAATTTTTACACTTTCAGCCAAACGGTTGGACCCAGCACATGTGGCCCCTATGAATGCAATTTGGTTTTAAACTCTCAATCAAGATGCAGATATTACAGACAAATGTTAAACCTTTTTCACAACAGGCCATCAGCAGAGAAAAAGACATCAACAAAGTGACCTATGGTTATTCCAGCCTAAAGCATAGGCGACACAAAAATGGATCTTGGTAGATAAACAATCACCTGATTCACCTCTATCATCTGGCTATGCCATTCTTAAGAACCTGACAGTATAACTTATAATAATCCTCTAAAGAGAGTACCCTTATTCATCCCTCAAACTTTACAAGATTTTCAACAAGTTTACATACAGTCCTCATTATTTGGTCATCTCTTGTGCATTCACCACCACAAAGGCATGAAAGCTGTGCACTTCAGGGGTGCCAGTACACATTTACATCGTGTGGGTAATACATTTTGGCACTGACACCGTAGCAGCTGGTTTCGGCATGCTTCAATAACTTCCGGGAGTGGGGTAGAATGGCTCCCCAACCATGCTCGCCCTTGAAGCCAACCCATTCACTTTGTGAAGGCAACTCAGGTAATGGGTTCAATGCTTGACTTCAACATATCCTGCCCTTTGGTAGGTTGCTCGTTTAATGTGTTGAAATGAGGAGCTGCCTGGTGTAGGTGTTATTCCTTCCAGCGCCTCGGGATTTTGGTGTGAACAGGTATTTGCGAGCATTGTTGACATACTAGCGTACTTGTTCTGTTATACAAAGAGAATGACGAACCGCTCAGAGGTAGCAAGAGTGTTGGCGTAATGATGAAGGGGAATTGTGGGGAAAGAGATTCAAAGTCAGCGGTGGCTTCATCATGAGCTTTCCATATGTTCCATGCGGTTTTATTTCCCCTTCCTGCAAAGAATGAAACGTTGTAACATCCTGTAAAAGCCAAAGAGTTGCACTGTTGTGTGCTGCAATGTATCGAATATTTCGTATCAGCAATATGCCCACAACAGCTCAATCTATTTGCAGGTGATTTTGAAGTAGGTTCACCAGCCAGTACAACCAAATCTGTATCAACAGTTCTAAACAGTAGTTCTTGAAGCATTGCTTGTTGATCACGGGGCATGTAAAAGCATTCGTACATCTGCTTCCTCATGCGAAAATGGAGCCAGATTTTACAACATCGAGACGTGGCAGAGAACAAATGACGTGTTTTTTTTAACCAAACAGAAAAAATCAAAAAAACAAAAAATTTGATTTGAAAAACCTTGAGTAAGCTCAGTTTGTTCTCATTCAACCCTTAAGAAGGACGCCAATTTCTAGATATAGACATTGTTGGATACCTCGTCCGGTCTTTTCCACACCCTCTCTTTGATCTAGCTGTTGATTTCAGACTGTTTCAATGTATTCATCCCATTACCGACTTCACAGGTGTTGAAGAGAGACTCTCCAAAGCTTTGGATGAACTCACTCCTATTATGAGGAACAACCCTTACAGTACCGGTTCAATTAAAAATTAAAAAATCCACGCTCATTATCCGCTAGCGGAAATTTCGCGGGATTTTACCTTTTAAACAAAAAACCTCGTACTTCCCGCTATCTCCCGCGATAGTGGTGATTGCCATGCCATGTCGGCCTCTCCGCCGCAATCTCCCCGCGATCCGAAAATTGCGCGGGTATAGTATATCCTGTAATCAATTATTGATTGTGCTAATGGTAATCAGGTCTTATAACCGATCATATAGCGGTGGTAACCAGTTCCCTGTTACAGTACAAGACATAGAATCTGGTATTAAATCAGAGTTTAATTGTTAGAATTCCAGTTGGCCGTACTTTCGCAAGAAATTTCGTCATGATTCGCAATATGGAAACAGGCATGCATAACCAATGAGTCGAAGCTGTTTTTAAAAGACGTTGTCTCTCAATACAAAAATGGGAGGAATTGAATTACTTTTGAATCCTGTCGAAACACTTCAAACCAACTAGATTAGACAAATTACCAAAAATTACGCTTAAAATTGTTGAATAAACTGCTCCATAAATATTTCGCAATTTTTAGGGGTAGGTGGTAAACATTTTCGAGCACACTTTCAAATCTGACACAAAATGATCTAAAATGACCCTATATGACCTTTAACATTTTTAAAAACAGTTTTATAAGGTGTGTGATTTTAAAATCTAGAGTTGTGGTATAATTGGGTAGTTATAGCCAGTTTGAAATGTAATAAGTGGCATTTTGGGGCAAAAATTTAGCAAATTCTTGTATGTTCTTTTTAGAATTGTTATCCACAAAATATACATGGTGAATTGCTGCCAATTTTGTTCTTGTAGAACGTAAACAATGCCTGGTCAGATTTGGGAGGGAAAATTCTGAAACCCCAATTATTGTACTTTTTTAGTTTAAACTCGTGTTACCAATCCCCTAAAACATGGCCCCCCAAATCGCCAATTGGAGCCTACAGTTGAAATAATAAAATTGACTGTAGCAAAACGTGTGCCTCATTTCAGAGATTTTTTTTATATTGAAAACTAATGTATCTTGGAAGGCTCCTAATTAAAAAACATTGCTTTAACTTTCTAGTAGGTGCGTGCAGGTAACTCAAAAAACTTAGAGCATTAACAGCAGATTTTAGTCCCCGTACTAATCTATTAATTTGAAAACAGCTAGTTTATTTAATGAATAAATTCAGCAATATGTCAACTTATATTAAAAACTATAAACTAGGAATGCATGGATTCTAAACTTTTAAATGTTTAAATAACTGAATGGGTGGTCAGGATAGACAAAAGTGAACCATGGGTAATAGAAATTGTTAACCCTAGTCCGACCAAAGTGTAAATTCTACTACATTCCCGAGGGGGGGGGGTAGCACCACCATTTTTTTTAAATGGTAATTTAAAATATTACTCTTTTGGTATCCGTGTGTAGCTACATCCTTTCTTCAAATGAGTAAAGACATATCAAGTTTTAACAATATGATGTCATAGTGACGTCATAACTAGAGAGTTTTATATAATAGATTGTCGATATCCGAAAATTCCAAAATCAGGGTTTTTCAAAATATCATCAAGCACAATTTTGTGGGGTATTTATTTGCAATATAGGTGACAAAGTAAGCAGATATATGTTATTACTCTAAACATAAGAAAATAATACAAATATTGTCAGGATTTGCTTGCAGTAGCATATAATAACATAAGTACCATTTTTGACATTTTACACAGGAAAGTATACGCAAGTGGTGGACCCGCCCCCACCCCCACTTCCAACCTTGACAGTACACCCTGACCACCCCAGGTAGTACCTCCATTTCTTTCGCTAAAATGACCACAAGGATGAACTTCCAATTACATAAAAGCCTTCTTAGATCATATTCGTTTGCGTTTTTGTGCGACGGGATCATTCGTTGGGGTGGGATACCTCCCCCCCCCTTGTGGGACGATGGTTAATTTCGTCTTAATTTTCAATTTTCATACCATGTAATTAATTATCTATACAGAGCTACATTAACTCAAACTAATAATTTAGCTAATCACGCATGAATGCTGCCTTTACCACCGGAAAAGGAAATGACCTCAGATGACCCAAATGACCTCAGCTGACCTTTAAGATAATTTTGACGGTGTGTGGGTTTCCATATCTTAAATGATCAGTACTTGGATTGTGAAATCATTGTGCCAAGTTTCATACTTTTATAAAGAAATGGCACATTCTACAATATATGTCACTATCTGCTTAACTATATATTTTTTCCAGCCACTTAGTTGATTAATCATTTCATCACGAACTTGATAATTTATCTGTGTTTACTAATAGCGTCACTAAGGTAAATGTGTTGAGTACATGTATACAAATTTCATTCAACATTTTCAGCCATATCATAAATGAAAATACATGATACGGTAACTTTAATATTATATTTCATTGAATTATTCAATAAGATTGAATGCAACCTCGATTAACGCACTTATTGATAGATACAAGAATTATTTCCTTTCAATTCCATAACGAAAGATGTTTAACCATGATAAAAAATTCTCATTTCTGCATTTTTCAATAAATACCACCCCCCCTTTATAACCCAGAAATATTAGGCATTCGAATGGAATATCAAACGTCAGATTCTTGTCGGCAAACTGCCATCTGTAACCCCAAAATGGGGGTTAGTTTTTTTTTTACTCTAGAAAGTTTTCAACCACAGAAAGTCATAAAGAGCAACTACTCTAAGAGTGCTATGACTCCACAGGTGAAACATATACGCAATGATCTGTCTGTTTGATGACAAAAATTAATAATATCCAGGGAATATCAATTTTTTTCATTTCAAATTGTTCGATATACACTGCGAAGACTCCGTTTATTTTTACGATTTTTTATATACGTCCATTTGACACTAATTGCTAATATACTCTTCCTATGGTTTTCGTTACTTGCAAGTAGTGTACACCTAAAAACCCAAGTCAACTATGCACCGACTGAAAAAATGGGGTCAAAAAATTATGAACGCCAAAAATGGTCATTTCACACGTTTTTGACGACAAAAAAAGAGTGGTCAACATTTTTAACCCCAGTTTAGTCGGTGCATAGTTGACTCAAAACGGGGTCAAAATGACCCCGTTGTTGAAAATATTTTTATGGTGCAACCTACTGAATCTTTGTATTTATTTTCCGTGACAGCCTTGGAACTACTGAAAATTTATAACTATAAATGTAAAAGCTACCATATGATTAAAGCCGTTGTTTTTTTTTATTTTAATTGTACTGTAAAATAACAGTACTCATTATAAACACGTGTTGTATGTGTCGATAATTAGAATTAAAGTGATGTCGTCTTGATGTTCCGAACGCTCGTAATTTTAATACAAATATAAATGAACTTGATAGTAAGTAACCTTTCTTTCTTCTTGATAAACTATTGATCTTTGATTCCTTTCACTCTAAAAAAATTAATTAAAATATACACCTTCAAGCAATAAACAGATAATCACAATGCTTCCACGAACGTTTAGAAATTTTTAATGTCCAATAATTCACAAAACCCAGGTTTTCAAACGCTAGACATACGCTTTGATGTCCTTAGTGTACTTACACATGTGGGGCGATCTACAATTGAAAACAGCAAATACTGTAAATTTTATGTCCAATTTCCAGGCGTATAAAACGACGACAACTGGATCTTTTCGTCAATTTTTTTTTCGAGAATCAACATTATCGTACATTCATATTGAGGATTTTCATTTACGATAGTACTAAGTTACCAGAAAAAATGCTATAAATTTCAAAAATTCTGGCAAGCAATTCTTCCAACAAACCCCGTAAAATCCTCTTTTTTACAGGTGTCCATTCAAATTAACGTATATTTTATAATGACTGTATATTTTTTATAGCTTGATTTATATATTTTTACATTGAGTATTAAATAATTGATTAATCAATGCTCATAAAAATAAAATTTGTATAACCCCTCATCAGTCCTCCTTTTCAGCTCACTGGCACATTATGTGGCCCTGTAAGAGACAATGACTCCTTAGAAAACCCTACAAAAGCATAGTCCTTTCTAGCGCCCTCTGCAAGCAAAAGAATGTTCAACATGTTGAATACCACCTCCTGATGCGATCGATCGACTCTTTGTTTGAGTACGCCAAACAGGAGAATGTGCATTCGTCTCATTTGACATAGAAACACAGAGGACGTTTTTTTTAGTTTTGCAAACAGACCAATCACTTTGTAATTAATTTGACAAGGAAAACCATGATACTGAATTGAAAGCTTGCTCAAAATGAAGAACGTTTCAATGTCCCACAATGTGCCCATACAAGCAAATTGGCCTAACTTGTTCAATTTTAAGATATGCAAGGTCATAATTCTCGAACCTTTCAAGCGCCGATATACCTCGAAATGTGACTTTTGTCGATTGGCCTGTTTTTGGAAGATCGTGACGATCTAATACCAAAAAAAAAAAAAACCAGAGAGTTGCTATTTTCCTATGTACTATCCTTTGCATACCTTGTTGTTTTTAAGGGTTAAATCAACACACTGGAAGTTAGTGTTTCAAATGTTTCAAAAGTTTCATTTTCAACTATATTAATAAAATCATTAATAACGAGTATCAAATAAATTCATATAGGGCCGGGGGAAAAATCCGTGTGGGGGGGGCACACTTCCAATAAGGATGGTATTACCAGGCCGGGAGGTCCCAGCCCCAGAGATACACAATTGCAACACTGTCCACCATCACCCAAAGACCCATATTTTGTTGAGACATGTTGTTCTGTTGACCCAAGGTACCCTCAGTTTTTTCAGACAAATAAGCAGTTTCTTATATTAAGGATCCCTGGAGGCCCCATGTCCACATACCGTAGGCCCACACCTTTGATTTACGGGCATTCTGTGGTGCCAGTAAAATGTGTGGGTCCTTTGTGAGACCATGCAGGCCAAAAAATGTTTAAATTTTCAAAAATAGAGTCTTAATGATGGGGCTAGGCAAGAAATTAGGGATCATTTAATTACAGTGTCAAATTTCTCAAAATTGGGTCTTTGGGGACAAATTGTTTTGTAAATACAAATACCATGTAAATACATGGTGGGGTTATGTTGTTTCAAATAATGGAGCCTTTGGGCAATAGCCAGTCTTGGAAATATGGGGTCTAATAGAAGCATAAGACTGCATACCTCCCCTAATAGGACTTTAACCTGCCCCAGGGTTGAGGGTTTGGCTGATGGTCCAATGACAAAACTTTTTTGAATTTGGGCTTCTCAAAATTTGAATAATTGGTCATTATGTATCAACTAATTATAGCATTTGGGTCAAAATCCTGTAAGAGTTATTTTAGTACCCACGATTTTAGATATAACTCTATTTTGGCAACATGGGCAAATGGGTCACCCAAGACCCCCAAGTGTGGAAAATCTTAACACTTTTAATCTAAACCCCCAAGTTTTGGTGTACTTGTTGTTGGCCTGCTCTCCACTCTCGCCCAACCCCACCTGTTTAACTCAGCGCTGTATTAAATACCCTTGGGTCCTGAAATCCCTCAGGCTTAAATGCCATTAAAAAATTTGGTATGGTTCCTCCTCGGGGTTTTTTACTGGGAAAAAAAACCTTCTTGAAATAGGAGGGTTGTGGTTGCCAGGCAAAATTTCTCAAAAGAGGATATTTGGTGCCAAGAGTGCCAAAAGTGTGAATTTCTGTAGCCTGAGGAACCATTTTAACCGCTCAGATAAATGATGTCCCACAGATTTTCCAGGCTTCCAGGGATTCTTTTAGAGTTTTAACTAATTGTAAAAATTTGATTACTAAGAAATTAAGACTTTGCATCATTTTAAAAATTTCCTGTGTATTCATTTCACCCTTAAAGAAGCTTAAGATATTGCTATGAGGTACACAGGAAATGGCGCCCTGTCTTGGCTCCCGCTCTGGTAAAGATCTGATGTTGCCTCATCCATTAACATGGGGTTTTGAGACTGAACTTTCTATTAATTACTCATTAACGTGCGTGTAGGAAACATGAGAAACTAATTTGGAATATGGGTAACAATGAATTAAACTTCTCTAAACACAAAATGTACAGACTATAGCTTCCAAACAAAGTGGAAATAGAAAGCTTATATCTGACATTCGCAAATGCAAAGAAAATTAAAGTAGTAAAATGTTTTCGATATTTTCACCAAAATTTGATGACGTCATCTTTTTTCGTAGAATACTATTTTTTGGAACATCCAGGCGAATTTTACGACCTCTGGATTCGTCATCCCGGTTCCGACTATCGATATCCTGTTGGTTGTAAAAAGTTCTCTCGAGGTAACCTATCTTCACTTTTAACGTCTTTTTGTTTAAATGTTTGTATTTTTTTTATTTTTTTTATTTTTTGTCTATTTTTAATTAAACTATAAATGAAGCAAGTCTATATCCCTTAAATCCCACAAATGCCATTTTCCCTCCCCCCACTTTTCAAAAAATCAACGAACCCTTTTGCTTTGTGTTTAGGGGTGAAATTGCCCTACATACAACAAAGCAAATTGCCTCTTTTGGGCGAGGTAGCCGACGGCTACCCGCTCTATTCGCTTGGGTTTTGACCTACTTTGTCAGTAGCATGTTTGCAGAAATATTCGTGCCGTTTTATATCCTCTAACATCTCTTGTAGAGAGTTTATGAAATGTTGTGCAATTTTACGTCAAAAGGATATGTACTCAATGAAGCTGGCCCAGCGAATACATGACTGTACATTTACAAAAAAGATATTAACACTTAAGGCCCAAGGGGGGTTCCATACAATATGAGTTTAAAAACACTGAAAAATACTACACTGAAAAAATACCCCACCACTGAATTTTGTCTGAAAAATAATAACAATAGATTTCAACACTGAAATCACACTGAAAAAAATCTTTTCATATCAGGCATGCAAATCACTATTGTCTGGTCCTCTTGCATAGTCAATAAATATTTAAATAGCTTGCCTGGATCCTCCGGTGTTTATGTGTGTTAAAAATTCTGAACAATTTACTGAAACACCCTCTGACAATCCGGAGTCATCATTACATACACTGAAATTTGTAAAGCACGCTGATTCTGAGGATCACATAAAGCAATTAACCCCATATAAGCACCCACGTACGTGCAACGTGTGCCCACAGAACTATTTGAAAAGATCACGGCCGCCATGATCAGACATAAACTGGTAAGCTTTTGGGGAGTTCGACTGTACCCCAGTCGCGGCTCTGTCTCTGGGTTTTAAAAGCGCACTTGTTAAAAAGCTAATGCTAGACTCGGGGCTTATAACTAAAAGCTAGATGACTTTTCAGCTTACCCCCCCCGGACAGCCCTGCCAACCAACGTCCAAATTGCACCAGGGCTCCTGGAATTAAAACTAGGTAGGGAGGGAGCCGCCGAGATGTACGAATCTGTAGGGAAACTGTCTCCAGCAGTATCGATTCACAAGTATCGTGACCGCATTACCTTGCGCACATCTCGGTTAATTTGAATGCTAATCCGGGGACCACAGACGTACCCCAGTCGCGGCTCTGTCTCTGGGTTTAGAGCGCACTTGGTTAACAGCTAATGCTAAACTCAAAACTTGAGGAATTTTCAGCTTACCACCCCCTAGCTGGATAGCCCTGCCAACCAACGTGTCCAACAGAACGTGAATTGCACCGGGCTCCTGGAATTAACACTAGTAGGTAGGGAGTAGCCCGCGAGACTGTCGGAATCTGTAGGGAAAACTGTCTCCAGCAGTATCGATTCACAAGTAAAGTGACCGCATACCTGCGCACATCTCGC